>JZKD02S1357033.1:768124-785381 GCA_000966675.3 Picea glauca | reverse complement strand
TCGGAGCAGAGCGAGGAACAACAGAGATTAAAGGAGAGCGTTCATAAGGTATGTACACTATCCATTTCTCTTAGTTCGTTCAATAGCTAGATCTAGGGAAAGAGTAGTATTCTGTGGATCTGGGGAGATTGGTCTGTGTCCGCACTCATGAATTTATCCTTAAACAGGTGTTACCCAAATAGATAGGTGGTTGTTGAATCCAAATTAAAATTGCAATCAGTTAAGTTTGCCGACAAAGGGGTTGACGACCAATTTCTGAAAATTCAAAGGAAGATTTATCTGTTCGAGGCAAAGGATATACTAGAGCCTCCTAGATTTTTTGTGCATTTCCTAGAAAAATGTATTGAATGTCTCGGACCAAAAGAAGGATATACTTCAAAGAAGAAATGAAGTATCATATTGTAGGCTCATACTATCAAGATGATAGAGAGATGAAAGATAACCATGCAAACGGTTCAAGTTTGCATTTTTGTAACTGATAGTCCCTAGGAGTTAGGAAATCACCAACCGTCAAGTATTGATGACTTTGTATAAATATAATTTCATAAGACTGAGAAAAGGCTTTTTTTGCGGTCGATTGTGCTAGAGAAGTTTTCTTCATTTACAGTGCTTAATGAGAATACAAAATGGAGATTCTAGATTCTGTCAATCCTGAGTTATGTGAGCCTCTTTACTTTCATTTTCATCATCTTTCCCTTGTATGTCTCTGATGAATGTTTAACTACAATTTACTACAACATCTACTATGGTTAAGAGTTATTTGGTTATCTAATTGTTTACAGTCTTTCCTCTGTGCTTTCTATTAACAGGCTCAAGACCTGTAGATTATTCAAATTATTATATTTTTATGATTCATTAGAGATCTCTCGTCTTTCTTATTCCCCTGTTGCAAAGTGAGATTCCTCCATGATTGATTCCTCACCTTGTTTAAACATCTTTATGTTCTTCCCGCATCACTTTCATGATTTTTTGAATTTGACTCAGGAATGGGAAACGACCTCTGAAACTGTTATATTATTAATTTAATTTTGGGAACTTTTCTCTTATAATCTGAAACAGAAATAGAAAACCTTGAAAACAAAGTAATAGATTTTTTAACCTTATCCTTCATTACTGTACCGGTTACAACATAACCCAATATAGAACTCGGCCTTTCAGATCATACTAGCATTGCTTTAAACTTATTTAACACTATCTTACAAACAACAAACACCCAGGTTGAATTAGAACGTCCATGGGCAACAATTGAATGGGATATAAGCATCCAAGAACAATTGGAGGCTAGATAGAGACAGTTAAGAAATTAGCCATAGATTTTCCCTTGATAACTGACACTTTTTATACTTTAACTCTCTCTACATTTTTCGAATGCCTAGGATTTATAATTTAAAGCCTTAAGTATAAACTCTGGAACAACATATTTCTGGCACCGTTGCCGAGGAATGAAGAAATGAAACAATTTTCCCTGGGAGGAACGACATTTATAATTTCTTTCTTTGGTAGTGAACAAATATTGAAAACTTTATAAGGCTACTTTCATCTTTCACTTGGCGATTCCACGATTAATAAGCTGGATTTTAACTGAAACAATACCAGGAACAATCCATATGATAAACAGACTTCGTCTGTATCTGACCCAGAAAAAATTTTCAAATCAAGAAGATACCTTAAACAGACTCCTTCATCGACAAATAAGATTTATCAACCTAAATTCACACAGTCGAACATTAAGGATCTACCTGAAAATTCAAATACTCCACTCCTTTGCGAAGAACTATCCACCAATCAAATTGAAACCCTAGAGCCTGGATTGGTCTTACCCAAATTTAAAACTGAGACTTTCTCGGTTGTTCCTTTCACCTATAGAAGTAAAATATCTATCTCACTCCCCACTTCAATTGACATTTATTCACTTCCCAAAGTTCAGTTTCCCATCTCTCAGAACTCCGATGAATATATTGTATGCCTTGACTCGACTCCTGTTGATTCTCCTGTATATTCACCCTGTGAGTCCGAATAAACCAATCCATGATTTCCAAGTCCTTCTTTTTCAAGTATCCTATCCCTTGATGACTAGTTTCCTGAAATCATCTTGCAATGTTTATCCCCAACCGAAGGGTTACCACACCCCTTTAAAACTCTTCCTTATAATATCCAAGTTTCACCCTCTAAATTATTAATGGTTGCGGTCGGAGGAGGTGGGGTTGGGGGTGGAGCCATAGGCAGTTCTGGGGGAGGAGGAGCAGGTGTTCAAGTACCACTCCCTTGAATATTTACCAAAGTGGCTGCTAGGTATGCTCCTTTTGTCCTCCTTGTTCCTCTCCACGATCTACCTGAAAATTACATGAAAAATCTGTCGAAATTCATAGGAGAAGGTGATTTAACCGCAACTGAACACATCAACTTCTTTGATCAATTTGCAAACATCCTTGGTCTTGAACATTAGGATGTTTATTCGAGACTCCTGGTTCATACCTTTGAAGGACAGGTGATAACTTGGTTCTGATTTCTAGCAACAAGATCAATACGGTCATACAATGAACTGGAAAATGCTTTTATCAGACAATGGGGAGAAAGGAAAGACCATCTCTACTATCTAACCGAATTTGGGGCTCTGAGAAAGAAAAAGTTTGAATTAGTTCTCGAGTTTACCCAAAGGTTTAAGAAATTGTATAATAAAATTCCAGTCGAGGTCAAACCTTCCCAACCCACAGCGAAAGTAACTTTCGCAGGGGCTTTTGATCCTGATTTTGCCTTGTTGTTGAGAGAGAGAAGATCACTAGACCTCACTAAAATGCAAGATGATGCCTTAGAAATTGAATCAAATATTATGGCATCAGGTTAGATAAAAAAAAAGTTTGAAATAGGAAATAAGGAAACCAGATGGTACAGAGACCAAGCAGGACCCTCTGGATCAGGAAGGTCTTCTGAAGACAAGATGGATGACATGGCAAGGATAGTTAAATAATTGTCGAATAAGATCTCAAGAATGGAATTAGACCAATCAAAGAATGAACATTTCCCTAGAAAGGATTTTAGAAGGAATCCCAACCCTCAAACTCAACAAAGACAGATTAAGAATGAGGATCAAAAAATCCAAGCCCCCTTTAAAAGTGAAAACTTTATAGGAGGAGAAGACATGCCAGAGTTTGAGGAGTTATAAGAAGACATAAATAATCTTGGTGATGACTGTCAACAACCTTATTTAACAAGACAAGATTATTAAAAATCCTTAAAAATAGAGTACAGATTTGAAAATAACAAGAACAACAAGATTACAGAAGATTCAACCTATCAAGGAATCATTGATGACATAATGGCCGAACTCCACCAAAAGTGCAATCTAAGGCCTAGAGACAGGAACGTCACAACCACCCCAGTAGAAAAAATCTTTCCAAGGGGGGAAATAGATGAGGCAGTTCAAAAAGATACTGAAAAGTAGAATATTAAAACCAAAGTTGTTGGCACACAACCTACTAAGGAAAAGCCAACAGAAACATCACTCATCAACACAAGGAAAACAAAGGATCCCGTGGCCGAAAAAAAACCTCACAAAAAAATAAAACTGAAAAGAAATGGATAGAAAAACAAACCACAGAATTTGATAGGCCAACGGGAAATTTTAATTTGGAAAATGAAATCAATAAAATCAAAATTCCTATACCTCTTGTCGAACTGGCAAAAAACCCAATATAAAGAAAACAAGTTGCTAAAATAATTAATTTTTCAGATACTAAAAGTTAGGCTGACATGATAAATCTAGAAGATGACAAGCCTAATATAATTTTTGGTCCACATTTCGAAGGTGCTAGATATACTGTTGCCCCTTTCTATATCACACTAACTGTGCACGATCACCTGCTCCATAATTGCATCCTGGATTCCGGAGCCTCTCACAATGTAATGCCTAAAGCCATTATGGATAGACTTGGTCTCAAAATCACTCAACCTTATGGAGATCTATATTCGTTTGATTCGAGAAAAATCAAATGTATAGGTATGATAAAATATTTAGTGGTTAATCTTGCACAGATACCTATGAAGAGTGTTCTAATGGATGTGGTTGTCACTAACATACCCCCGAAGTATGTCAGGCTGTTATCTAGGTCTTGGGGTGCCAAACCTGGAGGATACCTCCAAATCAATATGACGTACGCCACGATCCTGATTTTTGGAGCACATTTCACCCGCCTGTATAGAGAAACCAGGTTGGAGTTTACGGGAAGTGACCCACTTAACCCAAATAAATACCCTGTTTATATTGTTGATCAAGATTTAGGGAATTGTATTCTATCTATTGATGATGATATTGATGTATGTATAGAAGAAAGTTGTACAAAAAATAAAAAATAAGAAGAAATAAATAAAGATGTATATAGTTCAGGAGTTTGGAAAATGTTTTTTGATGGTGCTTCATCTTGTGAAGGAGCAGGAGCTGGAGTGTTGTTCATGGCACCAATGACGAGTTCATCATACCTTTTTCTTATAGAATACAATGGGACATTGATTATACTAACAATGTTTGTGAATATGAGGCTCTAGTCTTAGGATTAGAAGATGCCAAAAAATTAAAGATCAAAAACTTAGAAGTCTACGGTGATGTTGAACTGATCATAAAACAAATCAATCATCAATACTAGGCTAAGAACTCGAGGTTGAGATATTATAGGAACTATGCATGGGATCTTATTGAGAAATTATTTTCATTAGTTTAAGTTCATTACATCCCTAGGGATAAAAATCAACAAGATGACTCGCTAGCTAAAGCAACCTCGACCTTCACACCTCCAATGGTTTTCAAACTTAAATACCATATAGAGATGAGACATAGGGCCTCGATACCAAATAACATAAAACATTGGCAAGTTTTTGAGGATGATGAACAACTCAGAATTTTTTTAGAAACGGTAGATGATTTTTCCGAAACACATGTCGACCAGGAAAATCAAAATGATCCCGCTTGGATCATGCAAGAAGGGGAAGATCCCCAAGAGTTTCAAGACAAAATTGCAAATCATCGCATGCTTGTATTGAAAAATAATAAGATTCCCAAAGGCTTGATCTCCTTAGAAAGGTTATTTAATCACGATGACATCCCTATGAAATCCACTTTACAGCCTCAGCCAGAAGAGGTTGAAGATTGTGATATAGGTACTAACGAAGATCCTAGATTGGTAAAATTATCTAAGTATCTCCTGAAATTAAAAGTAAGTATGTTGAGTTGCTTAAATAGTATAAAGATGTTTTTTATTGGTCCTACGATGAATTGAGAACCTATGACACTACTATAATGGAACATAAAATCCCTCTGAAACAAGGTGTCAAACCTTTTAGGCAGAAGCTCGGGCAGATAAACCCCATGTTGCTGCCAGTAATAGAGAAAGAAGTGAAGAAACTATTGGATTCCAAGATCATCGTCCCATTGAGATACTCTGAGTGGGTAGCAAATTTAGTCCTGGTAAGAAAGAAAAACAGTGAAATCAAACTGTGTGTAGATTTCAGAAATCTTAACCGATCATCACTTAAGGACAATTATATATTGCCTAAGATGGATCATGTTTTAGAGAAAGTAGTCAAAGCTAATAGAATGTCTATGATTGGTGGCTTTTCACGCTACAATCAAATTGCAGTGCATCAAGATCACAAAGAAAAAACTGCGTTCACTACCCCTTGGGGTAACTTTATGTATGAAAAAATGCCTTTCGATTTAATGAATGCAGGAGAAACCCTCCAATGAGATATGGATATCGCCTTTGTTGGTGAAACAGATAATGTTTTTGTTATTTAACTTGATGATCTAACTATTTTTTCTAAATCTGACGCAAAACATTTAGTACACCTCAATCAAACTTTCAAGAAATGTCACAAATTTGGTTTGCCACTAAATCCCAAGAAATCTCATTTCGCAATGCAAGAAGGTAAACTCTTAGGTCATATAGTGTCTAGGGATGGAATCAAAATCGACTCGAAAAGGATCGAGGCAACATATACTATAAATATTCCTAGAAATGTAAAAGAAATTCAGTCTTTTTTAGGAAAAATAAATTTCTTGAGAAGATTCATCCCTAACTTTGTTGAAACCATAAAACTGATTACAGATATGCTTAAGAAAGACAACGAGGTGAAGTGTACAACTGAATCCAAAGAATCATTTCAACGTATCAAGAGGGTGATAAGTGAAGCACCAATTCTGGCAATCCCAGATTATACAAAGAAGTTTCTATTTTTTTCTTTTGCCTCTAAACACACTATCATAGTTGTATTGTTACAGAAAAATGATGAGGATTTTGAGCAGCCTATTGCATTTTTTAGTAAAAGTCTCAGAGACACTGAGTTGAAATATGAAATATTGGAAAAACAAGCTTATGCAATGGTGAAATCTCTTAAGGCCTTCAGAACTTACGTACTGCACTCAAAGATCATTGCTTAAGTGCCTACAAGTTCTGTTAAGGATATACTGATTCATCTTGATAATGATGGAAGGAGAGGCAGATGGTTAGCCAAAATCCAGGAATTTGACCTACAAGTTAAACCAACTAAGCCTATTAAAGGTCATTTTTGGCTAAATTGATGGCTGAATCAAATTTGAAAGCACTTGGGATAAACCATCTCCAAGAAAATGAAGGAATTTTTGAGATAGATGAACTCGATGTTGTTGCGTCCACAACCAAAATTCTACCCAAATTCTCTTCTTCAGTGTGGTACCATGATATTGTCTCTTATTTACTAACCCTTCGGTGCCCTAGTGAATTAACCCCATATAAGGCTAGGACATTGAAATTGCATGCTGTAAAATATTGTATTATAGATGGTAAGTGTTGGTAAACGTTTAACAGACAACATATGTTTGTCATTGATGGAAAGTATAGAAGCGAAGATGGCATGAGTACAAGAAGAAGTATCAGAAGTATTTTAGGAAGACGCTACAGAGCAAGCTCGATAAGTTCAGAAGAGATAGTGCAGAGGAATGTTGGTAGGTTTAACAGGCAAAGTGAGATTGTCATTGATGGAAAGAACAACGATGACAAAGATCAGCATGATCAGCAGTGCAGTGATAATGGAAGAGGAGGAGCATCAATGATCGTTGGACCCCATCCTGAATCTCGATGACTGTCAGATATGAATTTAGACAAGAAGAACGCACAGAAGAGGAGGACATATCTTAGGCATCAGATCTGAGCATAAGATCTGACCATCGTTGGATCAAGGAGAACCTGCACGTTCATTAAAGAGAAAGAAGAGGCGAAATGTGAAATGCCGAAATATGTTGGTCTGACTCCATTTCAGAGTTTTGTAGATCAGGACTTGAAGGCTTGAGACCCTTCATCATAAGAAGGAAAAATCACGAAGTGGCGAAATCGCGAAGTGCTAAAATCGTGAAATGCGAAATGGCGAAATGATCCTAGCCGTTGGATCAAGGTGTGATCTAGGCCGTCAGATCCAGGAAGTGAATATGGTGGACCACGTCAGAAAGGATAGTCGTGGACCGTTGGATCAAGATTTCGCGTGGTGAAAAATCAGAGCACCACAAAGACTCCATTTCGGAGTTTCGCAGATCGGGAAATCCAAAGGAAAGAGGTTCAAACTCGTGATACGCAACATCACAAAAATATCTTGACCATCAGATCACCAAGGATTCTGGACTGTTGATCTAAGCTCCATCTCGTAGCTTCTCCTATCGCGACTTGGAGTGAAGAGAACCTCCATCTAAGGAACAGTGAGATGCGAGATCGCGAAAAGCTCTAGAACGTTGATTCATCGATATCGCGATACCTTACGCAGTTCATCCAATAATAATTTTCTAAACTTTCACTGTAAATACTGGTTTTCTTTTGCATCTTGTTTGTTTTTATATTTCATTAGGTAATTTTTATTTTATTTTATTTTTATTTTTTTGTAAATACAAAGAACCTTTTTTTGAAACGAAGATATAAAAATATATATATACAAAATAGGTCAAATTTGCAATAATAAACTTTTTGATTTACTAGAATTCCTGAAAGTTATCATGTTTATCTTATTTGCAGGAGAGTTGTTGATGAGCCAAGAGACTACAAATATAGAAAGGTGACATACATGGATACTCATGTTAAATGTCTCCCGAAAAATGATTAGGATAGACTAACAGTCTGTTTGGATGAAAATACAAAGAACTACCAAGGTATGAATTTCTGGCCCGAAGACTCAATTTAAAAGGTCCCAAAAAATGTAAATGCATAAGACAATAATTTTTTGATTTACTAATATTCACCTTTCAAAAAAAAATAATAGTATATATATGAAAAATAAGCAATAAAAGATTTTAGGAAAAAGTTTCAAGAGTTGAATAGCTTGTTAAGAGAAGTTGTGTCTTCAATAGAATATCTAAAGCCCCTAACTTTTCCCTTGTCCATGGTCAAGTCACCTCTTCATCTGTTTCCTTGATGATATTCCCATAAGGTTCTTAAGAGAAG
This sequence comes from Picea glauca, assembly GCA_000966675.3. Lineage (NCBI taxonomy): Eukaryota > Viridiplantae > Streptophyta > Pinopsida > Pinales > Pinaceae > Picea > Picea glauca. The sequence goes on along the minus strand of JZKD02S1357033.1, from coordinate 776,928 downwards.
AAAAGATCTCACCTTAATTTTGGAAACTCATAAACTAACCTTCAAAATGAGAATAGGTAAAATTTTATAGTTCCTCTAACTTTAGCTGGACCGAAAGTATGTCTGGGTTAATCCTAACTTCCTTAGTCATTCTAACAAGAATAAACTGATTGGTTTCGCTCAAGGAAAATCCATGAAAAATATCAACAAGAATTCCCTTAAGAATTTCCCTAAAAACAAAGATGGTCGAAGGCCGGAAGAGGATTAGTCCAGAGAAATTAAAGTGAGTTGACAGGCCTTTGTTGTTAAATTTTAAGCAGATATTTTCCTGAGTATATTACATACTCAGTGATTGCCCCCACTTCATATTTTAAAAATAAATATAGATATATGGTGAAAGGAAATTCATCTAAATGATTGCCCCCATCTAGTCCAAAGAGATGAAGAAAATTCATAATATGATTGCCCTCATCTCAGCATTTAAATGATAGAAAACAACAGAAGTGGTGAAAGGAAATTCAATGTGGGAAATCTGATAACTTCACTGGGGTACTGAACAGGCTCACTGGCAGTGAAGCAATATCTACATATCTGATAGGTTGTTATACATGAATTACAAGATTCTATGGTAACTATTCCTCTTTCGGCTGGATCTACATTATAAGCTTATGGGATCCCCTAATTTGAAACATTGAAATTACTTTACCTTGATGCAAATGGAATCAAATAAAACCTAGTAGAATGATTAATTTTGTTTCGATTATCTTACACAAATCTGAGGTCAACTTTAGAGAAGGAAATCTATTGTGAGCCTAAATCAATATTACCGGATGTTTTAGTTTTGAAGAGTTTTCAAAGTTAAGGTTGAAGTCTTAAAGTCTTGTTTTGAGTTTTCTCCAAAATGTGTTTCACAGAGATGCATTAATGACTCCAATCACCCAACGAAAGCACTTGGTCTACATGTTCTTCTCGTCCCACAAGGAGACGAGATCCCTAGATGGAGCCTATGTTGAAACAAAGTTTATTTTCCTTCTTATAATCTAAAACTTAGTTTTCTTTGGTTATGGAGCCGCCCTTAGTTCTAAAAAGGAGTCAAAGTTTTTCACGAGTTTTGGGTTTCAGGGTTTGTCTATTCACAAAGTATGATTTTTTAATAACAACTCCAAAGTCTCGATACCGAAGTCTCAAAAGTATTGTTTAAAAAAATTTAAACCGAATTAAAAGAAATAATTAAAAACGTTTAACGGTTTTCTAAACCTTTCGTATTTTCTTTTTCGGCTATCTCAACTTAAATAGTAGTTCAAATTCCCGATGCACTTTTTACGAAATCTCTTTTTAATCGTGATTAACTAAATCTTAAACATACTTAACAAATCGTTAATCAGTCGCATTTCAGAAAATCAAAGAGTTACCACTCTTTTGCACACAAAAAACCAGGAAGCCCAAAATCCCAAAAGTATTAAGCGATTAAGCATAATTAACTTAACTTTAAAACAGGATTAATGATATTAAGTGACTTTTCGCGTTTCTCTATTCGGGATTTTTTGAAGACATTCCTTTCAAAATCCCAGTTTTAAATCATTGATATGTGGTACTATTCATAACAGATTAATAGAGATATTTTTAGCATAAAGTTTGTATCTGCAGGCGTACCATCCCCATTAAAGCATTTATTTTTTATCACATGTATTGGTACGCTCAATTTAAGGCAAGTTATGGGTCAATAAAGGTTTGTTATTTCAAATTTCATTTTCACTTTCAGACAAGAAGCAAGTTACATTCAAAAGAGCTCACGCATTTCTTCTTTGTAACAGGTTTTCATTTTTAGCACAAACATTATGGCACCCAGACAAGTGCCTAAGAAGAGTGAAGAGGCCGGTGAGAGCTCATATCCGGATGGAGATGTTATATCCGATACTACACCACATACTGTGGATTCAATCAAGTCATGGAGACAGATTTTTTATATCTTGGAGTATGAGCTGAGGAATTGCCCTGATGATTTCATAAACTAAAAGACTGAAAACAAGCTCAGGGATATAGCAGAATCTGAGCTCCATAAGATAGCCACATGGCCAAGACTCATGCCATACAATGATATGATAAGTTGGGATTTAGAAAAAACCAACATTCAGACTAGGATCATTCTAAATAACCAAAAGGTCGTCGTCAACTCATTCAAACTAGAGCACATCCAAGTAATGTATAAATTGTCCCATGTCTCTAAATACATTTTTAATGCCAAATTCGTAGAATAATTTCAAAGAAAGGAGTGTACAAAATTGGATCAAACATATCTAGTTATAATCAAAGATTGTTGGGGAATTCCAACGAAATTTAGAGCCGATACCCATGGCATTTATGCCACATCACCGTTAAACGAATACATGGTTTATATAGAAATTATGTTGTGTAGACTGTTTGGGAGGAAAAGTCTTACCCATTTCCTGGCGGAATGGGTGCCAATTATACACAAGGTAGCAGAGGTTTTCACCTTCAAATGGGCGAAAATCCTATCAGATAACCTAGCTAAAGAGATTAAGGATTACCAGATGGAAAAATTGAAAGGTCGACCTGCATCTTTTTACATGTCTGCATATATTATGGATGTTATCTATAACATGACTCCATTCCCCTTGATGAATTGGAGCTGGAACCCAGCCTGTGTTGAACCCATTCATGTTTATCACTCTAAACTATGGGAGAGAATGTTAAAGATTTATTTTACAAAATATGTCACTACGTAGTGATACCGATGCACCAAATTGTGTATGGTTATGCACCCCCTCGGATTTCAGATCAAATCATGGAAACCTTAAGGCAGTTGCAGATTGGTTCATCGAAGAGAATTTATCTTATGTCAGAGTATTCGGATGTTCAATCCCCCCTCATGCTCTCCCTAAATTTCTCACTAATAAACTGGTGTGCAGAGAAGTGGCATACCAGATAATAACAGGAGGCATTGGTACAGAGTTAAAAGCAGCCTAGAAAAAATTCTGGTCAATCTTTCCCTTACAGGTTAGCAAGTTTTTTCTGCTAAACTTTGGCCATTCCAAAGTAGAAGCTGCAGCATTGGACGAATTTAAACTGGTGGATGTCAAGTTCAGAAGACATGATCCTTATCAAATTATGGGAAATCATCTTGCTCAATGCAATATGAAAATGTATGAGCATGAAGATTCCCCTTGTGACGACATATTCAAAGGAGCCATAACCTATGAGGAGATATTAGATAGAGTCTGGGCACTACCACCCAACCTACAGGCCAACTTTTTGACTTTCCAGAAGCACAAATGAAGTGGTTTTCCAAATATACTACAGGGAGAAAGGGTAACCTCTCCTCCAGAACAGGAAAGCATAGCCCCAGGTTTCAACTCAAATCCTTCTGACGAGAATATTGTAGAACAAAATCCAAAGAAGACTAAAGCATATTCACAAAAAGCAGAAGCTTCAAAAACAGAGCACCCAAGGTCAGGAACAGAGTTTAAGCTTGAGACACCTCCAAAGTCAAGTCAAACAATTCCACCTTCATCATCAACTAGTCTTGTTGATATTCCCAAAACAGTAGGAGAAACCCAATCTACAGAGTTGGGTATCCCTATTACATCATTGACTCCTTTACAGTCAACATTTGGGACTCCTCATCTAGAATTTATATATGTCAGTGACATCACTCCAATCTATAGAGAAGAGATACCTTCCTCTGATTATTTTTTCAGTAAGAAGAGGAAAGCAGTAGTGAAACATGAAATGCATTTGAGAGAAAGCACAATGGTGAATAAACACAGAGTGCTCATAGATGGACATAACCTAGAAGAGGAAGATTTCACCACTGAGGTAGCAGGCTCTATGGGAGCCTTGGCAACTAATAACTTATTTTCAGTTGAAAATCTAAAAACAAGGTTGAAGCAGAAGAATCAAATGATAGCCCAGCTACAAGGCCAAATAAAGAACTCGGAGAGTAGTATTAGAGAGGAAATAAATAAAGGGCTAGAAAAATATAGAGTTGTTGACAAACAGGAGATTCAACTGCTCAAATATTTCTTGGATGAGATGTATAAGAAGATGCAAGCCAGTCAAGGACAGGTCATCCAGTAGGAATAATTAGTGAGGCAGTTGCAGGATAGGTTGAATTCTATTCAAAATCAGGTGATAGATTTAAAATCTTTTCAATCCTAGGCATTGGAAGTGCATATGAAGATAGAAGCAGAGCAACAAAGATTGATTTCTAAAGTAGAGGTTATTCAGAACTATTTCTGAGAGGTAAGTCAATCTTTCGATAACATTGTTTTCAAGGAAAAAGAGGCTAAAGAAGCCCAGGCTACTTTTCAAAAGGCAGTTGTACTTTTGGCAAAAGAAGAGGTATCAGAAACTCCAAGGTTGTCGGTTGTAGAGCAGATCATGGGTGATATCATGCTTAAAGTATGGGAGGCCAACATAGCCGAAAGCAAGAAAATGGCCAAGGAATTCAAAGATGATTGTGAAGAGACCTTTGATTCACTAGACAAAGGATCATTAGGCATTGGAAGAGACGATTGTCCTGGGCTACTAGGCCAGATCAATATTGTAAGACATCGACTGAAACTCAAAGAGAATTTGAATGAAATTCAGATAGAAATTTCGCAATTAAAAGAGGTTGATGTTACCCAAATAGACAGGTGGCTGGTGAAGAAAAAGTTAAAATAGAAACTAGTTAAGTTTGCTGACAAAGGGGTTGAAGACCGATTTCTGAAAATTCATAGGAAGCTTTATCTATTCAAGGCAAAGGATATATCAGAGCCTCCTAGATTTTTTGTGCATTTCCTAGAAAAATGTATTGAATGTCTCGGACCAAAAGAAGGAGATACTTCAAAGAAGCAATGAAGTATTATATTGTAGGCTCATACTATCAATATGATAGAGAGATGAAAGATAGCCATGCAAATGGTTCAAGTTTGAATTTTTGTAACTGATAGTCCATAGGATTTAGGAAATCACCAACCGTCAAGTATTGGTGACTTTGTATAAATATAATTTCATAAGACTGAAAAAACTCTTTTTTGTGGCCGATTGTACTAGAGAAGTTTTCTTCATTTACAATGATTAATGAGAATACAAAACGGATATTCCAGATTCTATCGACCCAGAGTTATGTGTGCCTCTTTACTTTCATTTTCAACATCTTTCCCTTATATGTCTTTGATGAATGTTTAACTACAATTTAGTACAACATCTATTGTGGTTAAGAGTTATTTGGTTATCTAATTGTTTACAGACTTTCCTTTGTGCTTGCTATTAGCAGGATCAAGACCTGTAGATTATTTAGATTATTTTATTTTTATGCTTCAATAGAGATCTCTCGCCTTTATTCTTCCCCTATTGCAAAGTGAGATTCTTCCATGATTGATGCCTCACCTTGTTTAAACAGCTTTATGTTCTTCCCCCATCACTTTCATGATTTTTTGAATTTGACCCAGGAACGGGAAGCAGCCTTTGAAACTGTTATATTATTAATTTGAGTTTGGGAACTTTTCTCTTATAATCCGAAACAGAAATAGCAAACCTTGAAAACAAAGTAATAGAGTTTTGAACCTTTATCCTTCATGATTGTACCGGTTACAAGACAACCCAATATAGAACCCGGCCTTTCAGATAAGACTAACATTGCTTTAAAATTATTTAACACTATCTTACAGACAAAAAACACCCGGGTTGAATTAGAACATTCATGGGCAGCAATTGAATGGGATATAAGAATCCAGGAACAATTGGAAGCTAGACAGAGACAGTTAAGAAATGATCCATAGTTTTTCCCTTAATAACCGACACTTTTTATACTTTAACTCTCTCTACCTTTTTCAGATTCCTAGGCTTTATACTTTAAAGCCTTAATTATAAACTTTGGAACAACACCCCACAACATGAATACCATCCTTGAGGAAGGATCGACTAACCCTTCTCCATGCTCCCTCTTAATGAGGATACTATCTTAGAGGAAAGGTTGGTTGACCCTTCCCCAATATCACCTCAACGAGGACTATTCTAGAGTTTGAAATATGTTTCTGTCAATTTAATGAACCATCATTAAGTGGTGGTGACATCACTCTTACATCGACCAACCTCATAATGAATGACATTAAACTAAAGTGAGTTCTCTAAACTAGTCAAATACTCATTTTTATAAATAGATTATGCTCGATGAGCATTCATTTGATCTTGTTACATCAAAGTAAATATACAAGTCTCTATATGGGTTCTAAGCCTCTCCCAAAGATAGTTACCCCTAACAATAAAAAAAGATTCATCATATATTGCATGTTTCTCTTGGAGAAATTGGGGATGGAACTAAATCATAATGAATTAAATTTGTAGGCATTTGAACCCTAAAATTATCCATTTTAAACATGGAGTGCCTAATTCATCTCAAGAAATATTTTTTTCTCAATTTTTCAAGACATGTATTTTCATAACAATAGTCACAAGACATATTCCAAATGTTGTGCAAAGTTAATGCAACTCCATGTACAATGTAATTCCATTTGGAATATCAAAATCTTGGAAGACAAATACAATGTAACTCCACTAATAAAGAGAACATGAGAGTAAACATAATAATATTGGTCGTTAAAAACAAAACAATAAGGTCATGTAGTGAGTGGGTTATGTTTCCTTTAAGCTGATGATCATATTATTCAACAATCAAATAACCATAATCCCAATTCATTTGAAGGTTTTTATTTTAAATAAGCAATCTATAATTCTTGGTATAACATGTTTCACACATGGAAGCACAATGGCCTCTTGGCCCTAGTTTTAAAACCTTTTCTCTAATACCATTTGTAGGGCCCACACCCTACATGCATGATAATCATAACTTAAACCCTTAATTTGAATATACTAATCTTAATAGTTTAAAATCATTTAGTTTTCAATTTGCTTATTTCTAGAAACATAATCAATCCTCTATTATATTGAATTAGGGATAAATAATCTCACATAAATATTTCTTCATACAACAATAAATATAATGACAACTTTAGAGAAATACCTCAAACTGTTGATTGAAATGTAATTCACCCAAAAATCCCTCTTCTCTTGCCCAAAATTTAATATTTATCGAGTGCCTCCCTACCAACCCTAGGGTCCACATCAAACCCTTGGCCCTCTAAGCTCACAAACCAATGAAGAACAATGGCTAAGAATACCATGGGAAACTGAAGTGGATCTGGTGGTCCACTTGATGAGAACACCATGAATACATAACATAATTCCATATATTCATAATAATATATTTACTATCCATTTTACATATTTACTTGACATCATATGAGATACAATATGTGTATATAAATACACGTAAGGAATGATAAGTCATGTCCTTGGAAAAGTTCATGACTTATCATAGACTTATCATTTACATTATAATGCTTATTTACATAATAGAAAACCTATAACATATTATTACATGATAATAAATGCAATATACTTTAGGTATATTACAAATATTCCCCCCTTAAAAATGCTTTGTCCTCAAAGCATAGGGAATGAGAAACTCTTATGATAGAATGACATTCTTTTGTAACTGATATAAAAAAAATTGAAGACATGAGGTGATATGACAATCAAAGTCTTGAGAAATATTGGCGCATTGAAAAAGAATCAATCCATCCAAGGTGGATTTTTTCTGGAACTCTCCGATGATAAGATTTTGGATATGTTCTTCTTTGTTGACTTCAGGGGAAATATATCTTTGGATGCGTAGGAATTTTATGATTCTTGATGTTTGGTTTAGTCTTGTCTTGATTAACTTGATTCATCATGATGATATCTTATTTTTTTGTATTTATCGATGTGACAACATCCTTCAATTGACCTGTGAATTTATTAGTGGCGATCAAAGGTATGTCAACTTCAACTAAATTTGTGGATGTTTCTTTACCATAGAATTGTTTGTTGATATAGACTTTTGGAAACACTTCCACTAATAAGACTTCATTGATAACAACATTAGGTTTTTCCATGTCGATCAAGTCTGTGCTAGTTCCCGTATTCATGGTTTGGGTTTCTTCTTGTTCCTTCCTCTTATTCTTCAATTTCTTCATATCTACAATTAGATTTTTATTATGATTTCTCAAACAAGAAATTTCATCATCTTTGGACGATAGTTCTTTATTGATATTTTGTAGTCTTTTTTATGATTTATTTTTATATTACTAATTTTTCATTGCAACTCTTTAATTTTTTGTTGAAATTTATGAATTTATGTATCTTTCTTCTCCAATTATGTTTGGTTTTGCACAATTTATTCATCTTTGCTAATAAGAATTTTATTTAATTTTTTTTAATTTTCCATTAATTCTATGAGATTTTGTTTTTCATTTTCATTTGAATTTGAAGATAGAGAAAGGTTCTTTGAATTAATGTCTCGCAACATTATATTGTTGGCAAGGTGCTCAGATTCTATGGACTTTTTATCAAAATTCATGGTAAAAGAACCAATAGATTTCAGCCAATCGTTCCCTAGGACTACATCAACTTCATTGGTTTGTAACACAAAATATTTTCATTTTGGGGAGTAATTGATGTTTAATTCTAAATTATTAATCTCATCATCATACTCTTGTGTAAGAGCTCTTTTAACTTACTCTTCCACAAGTTGCAATCTATTTTCCAATTTAATATCAATATAATTATAATAACTAGTGAGGTCAATGGCAATGCTTACAGTCTCATTTTGGATCCTCCCTACCAAAACATAACTGGAAGTGAATTGAACCTTATTCTCCATTTCAACTTGGTGAACTTACCTCTGTAAGAAAAAGTTACCACTATAAAAAACATATATA
>JZKD02S1357033.1:752662-767944 GCA_000966675.3 Picea glauca | reverse complement strand
GGTTTACCAAAACCACGGGCCTGTAAACCACCAACAGTAAAATCAAATTTTTACCCTTCCTTCTCTCTCTCTTTTCTTTTCTTTGTACTTCTTTTCCTTATAGTATCTTCCCAATACCATGGGAAATTACCATGGTTTTTTGAAACCACGCTATGATACCAACTAAAGTGGATCTAGTGGTACACTTCATGAGAACATCATGAATACATAACATAATTCCATATATCCATAATAAATAATATTTTATTTACTTTCCATTTTACATATTTACTTGACATGATTTGAGACACAATATTTGTATATAAATACACGTAGGGAATGATAAGTCATGTCCTTGGAAAAGGTCATGACTTATGTTAGACCAAAGGTCATGACTTATCATTTACTTCATAATGCCTATTTACATAATAACAAACCTATAACATATTATTGCATGATAATAAATGTAATATACTATTCTTTCATGTATTGTGTGAGGCAGATTGTTGGGCCAGTTATGGAGTGAAGCTAAAAGTTGGGGAATTAATGGTTAATGGAACCTTAGAATAAAAATCCATCCCTAAATTTTCATCAAGTCAATGACACGTCGCAAGGTATTAAATGGGAACATGGCAAGTCACATGGCTAAGCTTGTGGTAAACATAATCTAGCACATGGTGCACCAGCCAACATTCATCACCCATACAATTGATAACATGAAGATACGAGAGCTCAACTATAACAAGCTTCAACTTTTAATTTCATGTTATTATCTTCCTTCGACACTTGTTTTATAGGGTTCATGTGGGATAATGGTTTTCATCTATTTCTGACTCTTTGGGATGTTCTTCATCTTTGTATTTCATGTTTTGGGGATTATTCTATTAGGGTCAAGAGAATTGCTAGGGGAACCTCCTCCCTGTCATCCTTCAAGCCCACAAAGTCTCTAGTGCTCCTTGGATGGTTTAGAAGGGAAATTAAATGACGTTATCTAGCTATAGGAGTATAGGTATTTTCATTGGTGGGTTATGTAGGAAAGTTTGGTCAGTAGGGGCAGTGGATAGATTCTTTTTGTTGATGATTTTGATACAACTGAACACCAAATGGATTCATGGGATCTCCAAGAAATCCATCGAGTTATTTGAATCCATGAGGAATATGTTCATTATAATTGATCCTCTATCTTCAATCTGGTTTCTAAATTACATGATTTGGAACAATATATTTCATCACAGATCGTTGAAATAATGGATTTTCTAATGGAATTGAAGAAGCAGGTAATAGTGGTTGAGGAAGAATGTAGTCTTCTTTGAAATTCGATCTTGAATCTACGCAAAGGGGATCAATATATAGAATCAACTAAGAAGATGAAAACATGCTTGTCCAGAGATGAAGTGAAAGGAGAATAAATGGTGAATCAATTTGATGAAGAGATGGCACCAACTTAGAAAGAGACTGAACCTACAAACACAAGCCAGGATGGTGTTTCTAGTTGTTGTGCAATTTATTAGTTTTAATGTATTTTTTTATATTTAGAATTTTAGGCATTTATTATAGGGTTTAAAGTACTAAGGAAATCTATGCTATTTTTTCGAGAATTCAAGTCATTTTGTGTTGTAGGCTTGCAATAGGTTTGGTTAAGGACTGTAATGCAATATGTTTGAAACTATATGAACACAATAAGGATGTAACACCAGATACCATTTTTTTTGTAGTCCTTTTATAATATAAATTGTCGATTTATTGTTATAATTAAAAAGAGAGAGAGAGAGAGAGAGAGAGAGAGAGAACCATACCACCATGGTTGAGTGTAGTAAAAGATTGCATTTATCCCCAAAATTGTCATTAATTGTTATGCCTAGAGAAAGAGGGCTCCAATATGTGATGTGCATTTCCATGTATGGAAAGTGGAGTATGGAAACTAGAGTGTTCTAAAAGTGAATATCATTCACATGGATAATGAAATTATGTTTCTTTTGTAAAATCCTATCACATGGAAACAACCATGAAATTTGAGAAAATTCACCAGTGTAGAAAAACTATGATAAAATTCACCATCCCATTCAATCATGTATATATTTCAAGATTATCCCACATTGGTATGTAATCGAAGATGTGTTTTATATAAAAAAAATCCTCTTTGCATCTAATTTTGGACTTGCACTATGGTACTAATGAACACAACATAAATCAAATCAAAGTAATGTTAATCCATAAAATAAAATAAAATCAATATGTTTTTCCACTAATCTTCCTTTTATCATGGGTTGAATGTCATAGGTTGTCCTTTGGCTAAGCAACCATGAGTGAGGGGTACCTATTATGTCAAAGGCACCCAAGTATTGTTTCTATCCCCAACCACTGTTTGCATGTGTTAACATGCATCCACAAGAATGAGCACAAGCACAAACATGTCATCGATAAGACTTGAATCTTGGTAGAAGATATATTAGCTACTTTCTTTCACCAATGAGGCCAAGATACTCTTAACATTTCTCAATACTTGGATCACATTTCCTCCATTCACCAAAGTGGTGTATCCATCAACCATTAAAAAAAATGAGAGTCATACCACTGTGGAAAAATATGGTAAAATATTACATTTATCCCCAAAGATTATAGTTAACAATTCCCATGTGATGATTGTTATGCCCCAAGAAACAGGGATCTAATATTTGAAATGCATTTCTACTTATGTTACACAGAAGATGGTGGCTAGAGGAGTGTTCTAGAACAAGTAGTCATTATTCACATGGATAATGCCAAATGATTATTTTACAAAAGCCTATGTCACATGGTGGCAACCATGAAGTTTTATATAATTCATAAACATAGAAAAACTATGATAAAATCCACCATCAAGTTAGTAAATGCATATATTTAAAAATTTCCCCATATCCTTGTTAAAAAATTGCATGCCTTCATTAAAATATGATACATGATACAATCTCATGACTTTCGTATTAGAGATTTAAACTTTGTTTTTTTTGTTTTTTTATTTATTTCAAAACCATAAATTGAAACCATTTTGAAAAAAATCGATGGCCCTTTATGATTGGATTAAATTCACTGAAGTTCTTCTATCGAATTGCCAAAGTTCAAATTCTTTATTCATCTTGAAGCTCAGGAAATTTCAAATTTCAACAAAAAAAAATTCCAAACCTTGTTACATAAGCAGTAGCTAATACAATAGTAACCTCTATTATTTTCAAATTTACTAACATTTCTAGCCAAAATGCTCCTGTGTTAATAACATGGCATACTCATTTACAAAAATACTATCATTTTCCTTGAATGCATCCTTCCAAATTAGGATATCATCCATTAGAAAATTAAAACTACAATTGTTAGGCTCTGAAAATATATCAAGGAAATATATGACACTTAGGCCTTTTTGGATGTACATTATAACACTCGTAGAAAGGCATCCTTTGGAAATCCTATCTTCAATAGGCATTTTGTTTGTCCCACTGAATGGTAGAGAGTTTCCAACTGTGTCCATGTTTAGCATCAATTGCATGGTTTTCATGTATGCAAACGCTTTAGGCATATGAAGGGTAAAACATCTCTAGGGATACTACCAAACAAGTAGCTCAAAATGAAAGCTTCCACTCCACACATTGTAAGCATAACCTTGTCCTCTTGTCCAAGTTGCAAGATATTCATGTTGAGCTTGCTTCATGGGTTCTATCATTCGGCATGTACATTTTGAAACCTCTAGGAAACTCATACGAATACAAATCCCTTATGGTCTACCCCTTTTTCAATTAACCTTCTCAATCTACCAACACTAAATGGATATGGAGCAATATATATCACTAAATACAGTAAACTTGAATTTGAGTCCAAGAGATCCTAGGTATGGTTTTGGACAAAAAATAATGTGGGGTTTGTGTGATGGGAAAAATTGTAATAGTAACATTTCATGGATGATTGTTAAGAAGATAAGTGGGTAAGACACATTGAGGGGGAAGATTTCAAGATGTTATATTTAAACGGATTGATTTTCTATGAAATCCCTTAATGAAATAGAAAAACCAATGAAAGAAAAATATCTCAATAATTTGAGGTAAATTTGTAGGTAAAAGGAATTTTTTCACAAGAGTACCAAAATTTGGCAACTAGTTCATACTTTGCATGATTATTTTTCCCATATCTTTAAGTGTGCAAGGACTTCAAATTTGTTTGGTGTCCTTGCAAAAATTATTGAAGTATCAAAGGACATGAATTTGGAATCCCTTACTACCAATCTAAATGAAGATATCATATGGAATATTAGGGGTCTCTCAAACCCTATCATAAAACTATGGTTAGAAGAAAAAGATGTTTCAAGAATCGAATGTTTTTTCTTTACAAGAAGCAAGAGTTCTAGTTTTCTTCCTAATAAATTGTTTAAATACATTTATTCAAATGAATATAACACATATGGAATATTAGGGATCTCTCAAAACCCTATCATAAAAATATGATTAGAAGAAAAATAAGCTTTTTTTCAAGAACTACATGTTTTATGTTTATACGAAGAAAGAATTGTAGTTTTCTTCATAAGAACTTGTTGAATTACATTTGGTCCAAATCAACTTATTTTTCCTCAAGTCACAAGATTGGTAAAGGTGGAGTTGAAACCCTAGTCTCTGAGAAACTATGTTTTGTTGTTCATATTGGAGTGTTATTCCCTCTCAGTGTTTTTTTTGGATCTTGCTAAACTTGGATGGCCACATTCTAGGTCTACCAACATTTATGTAGCTAATGATGTTGACAAGAGACCAACTATTTGGTATCCAATAGTTGATTAGATTCCATAAGATCATTAGCTCATTTGTGGTGACTTCATTATGGTTGATATTTATTATATTTATTAATCGAGAAAAGGAGACCTGAGCCACCCTAAAATCTCAGTGTGGATTGCATGATCCCAACAAATTCAAAATTAATGACTCTTCAAAGATTTTGTTTACACAATCTAACATTTGAGAGAGCATCGAGAGGATCCTCAAATGATTGGATCATTCAATTCTCTTTAGGAAAAACCCTTTCCTTTTGCATTGAGTGCAATATGTAAAGTTCAAGTTAAGGAAGAAGTCACCTTTATGATCATCAATAGATTCATTTCTCCATCTTGTCATCTCTAGGGGAACTACAAAGTTGAATATGCCAAGGTCACATTACATTATAAATGTATTTTATTCGAAAACCCAAATTTGTTTGAACCATATCATAAATATGGAATATTGTACCAAGACAAAGGGTTGAGGATGGTTGGATCACTTGGTGGAAAGATGGAATTTTTGAGAACCTTCTTTCATCTCATATATGCTATGAGAAACAAATTATCATGACCATTAGACAAAGAGAAACAAGGTAATCAATGAGGAACTAGAGATGGTTAGCCAAAGGCTCTAGACCAATCCTATTAAAGAAAATATTTAGGCATGTTATCAACCAAACTAGCACTTGTGCAAAGCCTTCACAACATGCTTGTAAAATGTAATATATGGAAGTATTTTCCACTGTCACCTAAGCAAGTACTTCCCTCATTTTAGTAAGGATAGAGATCCAATAGAAGGGAGGTTTCCCTAGCAATCTCAAGGGATCCCATAGAAAGTTAAGGCAAGTCTACAACCGCCTATCTTAGTTGCTTGAATAGTTAGGCCAAAGGCAAGGAAGGGGTGAGTTAGACAAAGAAAGTTGATTGTGTGTGTGAGGGGTGATAGTTTGGAAATCAATGATGTTTATTAAGCTAATAAAGTAAATTAAATGCCTCGAAAAACTAGCTATCAAAAGAAAAATGAAAGTTGTAAATGAACTTGAATGATACATAATATTTTTTAGCATGTAGCAAGTTTATAACATCAACAAAAAATCAAATCTAAAATAATGGTCCTAGAATAAAAAATGCAGAATTGTTGCCTTTAGAGCATACATCTATGTGCATAGTTGATTCAGATCTTTGAAAATATAAAGATGATATGTTCACATATTTATTTCAACCATCTAGGAGTGATTCATTACAAAATTTTAATCGTGACTTCTTGCCATAGCCTAGAAGGTGTGATACATATCCTTTTGATCACTTGCAGTTATTCTATGAAGAAGATTTGTAACTACATTTATGCTCAGATTGTGATGAGAATTCTTATGAGGCCATGATTTTCCTAGGACAACAAGAATGTGATAACAGATATTTCCAAATTTATTTTTCCTCGTCTTGATTTATCACTAAATATATGACTGAGAATTATGTTTTTGATGCTAACTTATCAATGGGGCAAAGGTGTTTTCAATCTATGGTTTGTTGCAATGATTTTTAGTGGCACATAGAAGGTCAACGAGCCCTAAGTTGGGAGAAATTGTTTTTCTTAAGTTCCAAATTCATGTCCCATATTTCATCAAATTTCTTCTTGAGTAATCATCAGGATTTATTTAGATTTCTTATGATTCCATCTCAAGCTTCGAGGAATGATGAAAGCCAAAGTGGTCATTCTTTGAAGCCTTTCAATCAGCCTTATCAGCCTACATCTTATCACAACCCTATTCATATATGGGTTGAGCAAGTTTGTGGGGACACATCTCGGCATGATATTTTTCCTTCTTCCCACTTTCATGAGTTTGATTCTATATTTGGTTATGTTGTAGTGATTTTCCAAGCTCATGATTATTTTGTGCTTGATTATTTTTTCTCTGGTTCATAACTAAGCACAGGAGTACGATTTTTTACTTTGATGAATTTCTAGAGTGGATTCACTAGTTCTATGATTATACCTAACTCTTATTTTGTCATATAACATTAGAGTAGGTTATTATCAGGTCATGTTGTGTGCTTGCATTTGATTTATTATTTTCTTTTGTTCATGTTATTTATTGATTAGTTGATGTATCCATTTGATTTATTATTTTCTTTTGTTCATGTTATTTATTGATTGATTGATGTATCCATGTTAGCTTAGCATATGCATGTTATAAAAAATGACATATTGATGATTTTTTTTTCCGCATTGGTTTTATATTTTTCATAACCCAAGGTGGATAACATCTCCCTCTCATTGGTGGCTAATAAATTTATGTTAGAATGTAGCATGAATTTTAGAGTGATGCAGGTTGTATGTATTGGAGTACTAGAGACGTTGAGGTTCTCTTGTGCTCTATGGTGAGCACATGTCCCCATGTTGGAGCCAGTTGTTACCCCCTCTCACCTAGGTGTAACTAGAGGAGATTATGTTTCATGGCTTGCAATGAAGACAATGATCCTGATGATGATAATGATTAGTATTCTCCATAGATAGAAACCCCTTGAATGCCTTCCCCCTCGTCCAACTCAACTCATTTCACTTGATTAACACGATCCATATAATGATGGTGGTCCAACACACATGAGGTACACTAGTCATTGTTTTATATAAAGTTTCATATTTAATGCATTAGGCATTTAGGTGAGAATAATGGGTTGAAGTTTAATAATGGATCATGAGCTTGGAAGTTATGTTTTTTCCCTTGTTTCACCTTGGTGGTCGTATTTGTGTCCTAATCAAATGTTGTCACTCATCTGGAACAAGGGTACTATTGGGAGGCCTTGATAGGGATAGCATATTGCTTCCTTTCATACTTAACACTTTTCATTATGGGACCTTTTGTAGTGTATTAATATTCTAGTAATGGTTGTTACATGTACGCCAAAAATACCCATGGTTAATTCTCCTATCAGAAGAAGGGATAGAATGTTGACGTTGATGCAGCTCTTAGAAAAAATGAATGAAAAAGAAAGCATGATATAAAAGAATGAAGAAATATGGGATAATGAATGACCAAGTCAAAATCCAAAGTTCAACTTGAGCTCTACCCCCTCGCTATGAGGAGATCACCCTTAGTGCTAATGCACTGAATGCATATCAATTAAAAGAACTTAATCCCATAAGAAAAATAATGAATGCTTGAAATCTGGAAAGGGGATTTGCAAAATAAATAAAATAATATCAAAAGGAAAGAAAGGGGTTTGGAATACACACACTGTCGAGGAAAGGGCATCTCAAGCAACAAGTTCTTTGTCTACAAAGGTTCTCATGGCGATGGATGAAGCATGATACCTTGCATGTCAATGACTCCATCACCATGAAGTAAATGCCCCACTTCATTCATTTTACTTACACTTTGAAGGGTTTATTGGGAAATACTTCTCTACTTGGGTACTGACATGCCTAATAGGGTCTTTTGATGGTCCTCTCGTACATAAACTTGGAAAATTGCATAAATTATTGAGCTAATGTGAAGTTTGAAGAAGATACCTAACGTGAATTGATTATGTGGATTTGGTATTAAGTGGTGGCTTACTTTGTATGATTCTAATGGCTATGGTATCTTGTAGTTGTTGGTTTTACTTGATTATGTGGGCCTTGTTTGGTCATGATGCACCTTGAAATGGTCCTTTGGAGGATGTTTTCATCATGACACCCAATATATTGTGCACCAAATAGAGGATGTTGCACATGTGATGTAGAGTTTTGGCCATATGATGATTGGACATGCTTTGGGGTACATTCCCACACCTCTTGGGCCTTAAACATTGGACATATGAGCTCAAATATTGCAGATATGGTTAGATGGGGCTATCAAATTGGAAACAAGACCCTCACCTTGGACAGTGCACACTAGATCATGTTAAGGTTTAATTTGAGGATGTTTCACTTGAAGATGATTGGACACCTTTAGGGAGGGACGATGGGACCTTCTTCCACCTTGGACATTGAGAAAATTAATGATTAGTTCATGCATTATGATGATTTGATGATGGAGGGGTCGACCTACCATGAGGGAATCCTTTTTAAGATGAGTTGGTGTCCTTTAACCATTATATGTGACCGTTGATGACGAGGTGTGACTTTTCACCATGCTTTGCACCTATTGATGATGATACATGGTCTTTGGAGACCCTTACACCATTCTAAAGCATAGCATCACCTTCATTGTGGCATCCTACACTCACATATGTCACTTTTGAGGGAAATTTTTGGCGTATTGGCATGTTTTGTTTATGTTTGAGGATATTTTGGGGGTCGTACTTGACCTATCCAACTTGTAACATGGATATTTTATGTTTTTAGGAGATTTGAGGGTTTGTAGCACCAGGGTTGCCTCATATAACAAAGATAACACTCCTCATTTGCAAATCATAACTCACACTTGTGGGGAATCACTTCTATAACCCTCTTCTCTTTTTTTTTCATAATGGAGTACTTATGTGCACCTCTTGGAGACTATTCTTATGGATGCTTTTCGTTTTTTGGTGTATGATTCATGAAATTAGGGTTTCCTTATGCATAGCAACTTGGTATAGTAATTGTTCTTTCCAAGTTTAAATGTTTGTTATTGGTATATTTTGGTGAATGCTCTATCTAATGGTTGACAAATTACATGTTATCTTATATCCTTGAATGATTTTGTTAGACCATAAGGAAGGATTATAATTGTTTATCCCCTTTCCTTATCCTATCCATCTTAATTTTATTTAAGCATTGGTGTTCAAGTTAGGGATTGTGATTGTATGTCCCCCTAACATTGTCCTTGTTAGTTAAAATATAGGGTTTATGATTGCATAAACTCTAGGGTTTGACTTCTTTCCACTTGATTTCTTGTTGGACGCTATAAAAGAAGTAGAACAACACCTAGGGTTTATGATTGTATGAACTTTGTGGTTTGCTTCCCAGAAGGTTAAGCATGTGACTATGATGGTATAATATTAGGGTTTCAATACTTAAGCCTTATCTTTCTTTTATCCTCCATTGAAGTTGTTGCATTGACTCAATATGCCCAAGGATTGAATATGACACTAGTCTTCTTGATAAAACCCTGGCTTAGCTCTTCTTCTCTCTCAATGCTTTGTGTTAGTTTAGGAAATTTTCATTTTCATATTCATTCACTATCATTCTTAGTCTAACACCTTGTATTTGTTGTTTGGAATCATATTTAACATATTCATTGTTGCAATAATTGCATTTCCATCCATTAGGGCTTGTCATGTTGCATTCAATTGATATATCTCTTTTTCTCATTCAATCATTGGTTAATGGTTGATAAGTCTTCTACTTTGTATTTGGCATATTTTCCAAAGTCTTATTGTTGATCATCATCATAAATGGGATCTCCATCAAAATAAAAACAATGTATATCCCATATATGTCTTCCAATATGTATAAATCATCAATATAATCATCATTCTCTTCATTAGATGAAAAATTTACTACATCCAAGGGTTCCTCCAAAATATGTTCACTTTCCAAGTCATGAAAGGATGCAACATAGGAATCAAAAACTTGGGAAAGAGTACAACTTAAATGATTTCATCTTCATGTGAAGGAGGGAAGGAAACTTAAATGATTTCATCTGAATCAAATGGAGAAGAAAACACCAATGTCTCGTATTCATGAGGAGGAGAACTCTCGATAGGGCCTTCTTTAAGGAATTGGTCTCTAATGTGATGTGCTTCTTCTTCAACAGATTCATGAGGTAGCTCTCATTCTACTTCATGTGCTTGGTGATTTTCCTCATGAATCTCTTCTTCAAGCTCTTTTTCTTCAATCAAGTCTTCACCATATTCAATAGGGGTATAGAAGAATCCCTCTTCTCAGAGGGCTATCGTAAGATCTTGAAGAATATCTTCATACCTCTGAGTTCTCAGGCCCCAACACTTGAGAAATTATTCAATGAAAACCGTGAGAGAAGGTATACTCTTTGGAGTAAGATATTCTTAACCCAATTATTTTGTCTTGCTTCCAAAGATAGTAAAAACAATCTTATTAGCACATCTTCATGTATCACATTTATCTTTGAAATGTATTTCAAAAAATTTATGTGTAACAACCAAAGTTGGATCACTATCAAATTTTGGACAATTATTCCTCCAATCTAGAGAATGATGATTTGGGTATCCAAAAAAATTCTTAAGGTCAAGAGAAGGAAACATTTCATGAATGTTGATTTTTCACTAGGCTGGGCTCAAGCATGAATTTTATTCTAATTTTATCATTTTAATTGAACCATAGACAATTGCAGTTACACCATAAACAATTTGTTGCAGTAACCAATATCACAGGAATAAATACCATGCACAAGTACAAAAGAAGTATTCTGGGAAACCCTTCTCAACAAGGGAATAAAACCCAGCCAATCCTTTGTTATATTCTTCAAGAGAAATATCTACCACACCATAAACCTAGCACATAAAAGGGTGCTCACAAAACCTAGAAGGCTAGCACCCAAGAGAGGTACGCACTTCAGCCCTAGAACTTGTACTTGCTAAAATTTCCAAAATCACACTTGTGTTGTGTTTTCTCAATGGGGAAATCACCTTTATTTATATTAGAATGGATACATCCAAAGTGGTGTCTATTGGCACAACAGGGTTGACTTCAATAACTGAAAATATAATTAATAATTACCATATTAATTATCTTTTACATTAATTGTCTTTCACTTTATGGTGGGGCAGACCTGTACCCTTTACATCACAATTAGGGTTATAGGTAAGTCTAACTCTTAGACAATATAGAAAGGGATCTCGCACACCCACTAGTGCTTAGCCACTAGGGGCACTTCCACCTGTGCTCATCCATAGGGATGTCCAAGTCAATAGATCTCTATCTCACTGTGTCTCACAAGAGAATCATTAGAATACACACTCACTAGTGCTCAGCCACTAGGATCACGTCCTCCTATGCTCAACCACAGGAACATCCTACTCAATCGATCTCTATCTCACTGAGTCTCACAGGAGAATCATCTAGAGTATCACATCATCTCAACTCTCTGCAGAAAGGAGAATAGTAAACCCATCACATGGGCTCCTTCACCCCTCATAGGGGTACACATCGTTTCATCTCAAACGATACACCCATCTCATGGGAATCTTCCCTTATCAAGGGAACACATTGTTTCATATCTGTCTCAGAGAGAATGACATACATAGCTCATGGGAATCTTCCATACATAGGGGCACCCAATGTTTCATCGTTGTCTCAAAGAGAATGACACACCCATCTCATGGGCATCTTCCCTACACTGGGTCACACAACGTTCCATCTCTGTCTCAGAGAGGAACAACACACCCATCTAATGGGCACACCCAACTCATGTGCTCTCTCATAGGCTGACTCACTCTGTCTGTGTCCTGGAGGATGTCTCACGCAAATTTAATCATCAACACTCCCTCTCATATAGAGAGGCATTCTCCATCAAGCCAAGTCTCTCATGGAAGTACTCGAACTTCGTCTTGGCTGTAGTCATCAACACTCCCTCTCGGCTAGGGAGTTATTCTTCACCAGGACAAATCTCTCATAGAAGTACTCGAACTTCATCTTGGAAATAATAATCAAAACTCCCTCTCAGCTAGGGAGGTATTCTTCACTAGGCCAAGTCTCTCACAGAAGTACTCAAAATTCGTCTTGGAAAGCGGTTTGGTGAAGATATCTGCAATCTGCTCATGGGTAGGAAGGTATTTTACGTGTGCTTCTTTCCTCTGCACCATGTCTCTGATATAATGATATTTTATCTCAATGTGTTTTGATCTATCATGAAACACAGGGTCCTCAGATAGCTTCACACATTTCTGGTTATCACAATGAATAATGGTAGGATCCATCTCATGATCAAATAAATCTATCAGAAGCTTGCAAAGCCACACTACTTCACAGACTTCCACACTCAATGTTATATACTTTTATTCTGTGGTACTCAAGGCCACAAAGCTATGTTTCCTACTTCACCAGGGAACCATGCTAGACTCTAAGGTAAAACATCAACTGGATGTGCTCTTCCAATCCACTACGCTCCCTGCTCAATCTGCATCGGCATATCTATGCAAAATCAAGTCTACACTGGAGGAATATCTCAAGCCATATCCAATAGTGCTTCATAGATATCTCAATACATGCTTCACTGCTATCCAATGATTCTGTCTCGGCTTGGCTCATGAACTGACTAAGCACATTCACTACACAACATATATTAGGTCTAGTGTTAACCAGATACATCAATGATCCAATCAGCTATCAGTACACATGTGGAACAATCTCATCTTAATCGAAAAAATCCTCATTCATGTTCTTCAAGTTCATCATCATCAGTGTAGGCATGGATTTGCAGTCCATCATATCGAATATTTCCACTGTATATTTTCCTTGACTTAGGAAAATCTCATCAATTCTCTTCCATACTTCTAGTCCCAAGTAGTGCATCATACCCAGATCCTTCATCTTGAAAATAGAAGTCATTGCTCGGTTTCATTTTAGTAATAAGACTTTTTGATCCAATAAGGAATAAATCATCCACATACAGGACCAATATCAGGCACTTGTCACCAACAATATGATAATATAGGTTTGGATCAGGAACACTCTTGTTGAAATCCAAACTCATCAAGAATCCATCCATCTTCTCATATCAAGCACGAGGTGCCTTATTTAGTCCATACAAGGATTTATTCAACATGTACACATGAGATTTCTCAATGTTTATCACGAATCCCTCTGGCTGCTCGATATAAAATTCTTCCTCAGTCTCACCATTGAGAAAGGTTGTCTTTACATCCATCTGATGTAGTTTCCAACTCATGGATGATAGTACGGATGGAAGTGTATCGAGCTGTTGGTTCAAATGTCTCATCATAGATAACTCCCTCTATTTGTGGGAATATTTTGGCTACAAGTCTCACTTTGTATTTCTCGATACTTCCATCAAATGCATGATTGATCTTATAGATCCTTTTGGAAGTCACTCCAAACTTTCCTTCTAGTATCGGAATAATATCCCATACATCATTCTTCAAGATAGACTGATATTCTTTTGTCATGACATCTAGCCATACTTTTTCTATTGTAGCTTCTCCATGAAAAGAAGGCTCAAAATAAATGATGTGGCCCATGGTTGAAAGGTAGCTTGAAAATATCTTTGGTCTCTTGCTTTATCAGGATGTGCCTTAAGGGGCTACATATCCCTCTACCTCTTACAGAGTTTGTCAAGCCTAGATGGGCCTTTTATGTCCTACTGCAATATCTCTGGAGATATCAATTGGATAAACTTGATCAATTGGACCAACTGGATCAACTGGAATAATGGTTTTCTCCCTCTGAAATGTTGAAGGGGAGAAGGTAATGTCTCTTCCTTCTTCTCAATTAGTTTGACTCCTTCTGATCCAAGTAACTCCCTCTGAAGTCTGAAGGATAGATATATCATTTTTCCTGTTTGCTAACCTGAAGATATTTTATGCCTTCTCAGGTGATCTACTAACTCTACAGTGTTTTGATGATCTTTATACTAGGATAATAATCAACCAAGGAAATTTGGACTCCCGTACCAGGGATAATGGTCCAAGTCATGAGGGCTCCCACATAAGGGATAATATCCTTCACTATAAAAAATGAAACCAACTATAGATTAATGATTAAATCGGACAAATCACCTTAGTCTACAGTCATGCTCAATCTTGCATTTATTTTAGAGGAAGTAATCCGCATCTCTCTTGACTTCATCCTTTTGAGGTGGGTCTGGATCAATGTCAGCGGCGGAAGCATATGGTCTTCCTTTCTTTTTGGTAGGACAAGTTCTTGCATAGTGCCCATACTTTTCACATTTGAAGCACTACATATTTGTCATGTCTCTTCTTTGATCATAACCTGAGGTTGATGAAGTCTTCTCATATTTGAGTGTTTGTCTAAAGTTTCTTTTAAATCTTCCTCCTCTCTTGGTATGAATTGCAAGAGCATGACTGTCATCAGGAGGGAAGTCTTCCACTCCTCCAACTCTAAGTTTAATTTCTTCTTGGGTACAGTTTGTCCACAGACGATCAAAAGTAGGTAGTTTTTCTCTTCCATTGATACTTTTAAGAAATGGTTCCCAATGTTTTGGAAGATTATTGAGAGTGGGAAAAACAAGTTCTCTGTCAGATACAATTTCTTCAATGGTACCTAGCTGATCTTTGACATCTTCATAAAGAAGGCAGCAACGGTGTCACCTTTTTTTATCTTGATACTTTGAAGCTAGCCCTTCAATGTAAGTGATCTAAGGGTGTTTTCATTCTCAAACATATCTTTCAATGCTTCATACATTTCATAGGTTGTTTCCAGGTTGGCAATAAAAGGTAGGAGATGATCTCTTACTAAATAGATGATTATATTTCTTGCATTGATTTCATCTTCCTTCCTTTCTTCCTTCTCTTCATCGGTAGTTGTCTCTGGTAAAGTATTTTGTATCACACTCAATAGGTCATCCTCTTCAAGGGTGATCTGAAGTCTTGACTTCCAGGAGCTGAATGTTGGA
>JZKD02S1357033.1:716695-736954 GCA_000966675.3 Picea glauca | reverse complement strand
TATATATATATATATATATATATATATATATATATATATATATCTTGGATGGGTGTCATGTGATGAACATGACAAGACATCAGTTGAGAGGGAGGCAAATCCATGTGTCTCTTCTCTTGTACAAGGCTCGTGCACTGAGGATGAAGCATGTTATGAATGTGTTCAGGGAATTGAATGGGGGGTAGATATATTGCACGCTCATAAATCTCCTTACACGATGAAGAATGATGTTACTTCTCATGAAAATGCAAAGCGTTGATGTTGCAATACTATCCTCTCTCATCAGTATGATGACTATGGGGGATATAAATCAGAAAACGAATCGTTTTATGGCTCTCAAATATTCTCATTTTTGTTATCTTCTCTTGTATATTCTATTATATGGTTGGTCTTCTTATTGTCTCTATTAAGCCAGATTTTTTCCCTCACTCGTGTTTCATTATGGCTCCCTATGGGAGACAACCCAGACTTTCCCTTGTCAGTCACTCTCATGCTTCTAAGAAGCCATTGAGGAAATAAAGTTTTATCATGAGTTTTTCCCTAAGGATGATTCAGATTTTATTCTTTCCCTAGAAGAGGAAGTGAAATTGGTCAAAGAATTCAAAGAATATGAGGAGGTTGAATAGCAAGTGGGAGGCATTATCCCTGATCTAGGTTGCACCAAAACCAGGGACTCAAAATTTTATAGGAATCTTGAACTTTATTGGCACACAAAAACAATGGTGACTTTAGGGATGCTCCCCAAGGAACGGGATTTTAGGTGGCTCGAGAGGTGTATGGAAACACTGGAGGTACATAACACTCAGATCATCCCGATGGTCTCTTGGATTGCAAACCGCCATGGTGGCTCCTTCCAGCTTCTTTTTGTAGGTTATCCATGAGAGGAGACTTCTTCAGTTGTTGGCAATATGGTGGATGCTACCCAGTGGGCCCCTCCGGTTCCTCATTCCACTGGATAACATGATGTTCAACCCTTTTACTTAAGTTATGTTAGTAATTTTGTATATCCAAACTATTAAAGTTCCCCTAGTTGTTAAATTGGACTGTTGGTTATCTATGCTTATAGTTTTCAGATTGTTTATTTCTAAAATTTTCCCTAGTTTCCCCATAAGGGTAGGCTCTCAAAATTGGTATATTATGGTTTTAGAGGATTGTTCGAGCATTTTTTGATATCTAAAATATCATAGACAGTTATGTAAATAATGTTAATACTTAATAGAAATCTTACTTACTATATGTATATATATATGGAATACGTAGAACCATTCCATATAATAGTTAAATTATATTCATATATTAATTTAACTAATATCTCAAAAATGTGAAACATGCACTCCATACATTAGTTAAATTAATATTTTGATAAATGGTTTATATGTGGTTCTCATGTATCCATATATTAGTTTGAGGTTGTGAATATAATTTATGTTATGAACCATGTATTATTTTTTAATTAGTCACATTTTATATTCCCCCAATTAAAAAAAATGAATATGTGGTCCATCACATGCGTTATATTAAAAAATTATTACATTATTATTATTATTATTTATTATTATATGAGAATTACTTTATGAGTACTATATTTCTTATTAAAAGTAATTCATATATCCAAAAGTACTTTGAATACTATATTTTTTATTAAAAGTAATTCATATTTTCAAAAATAATTTTATTTATGGTCACATCATTAAAGAGTTTTTTTATTAATTTTATTTCTAGAAATCTATTCAATTTAACTCAACCATAGTTACATAGATTGTAGTGCAATAGGTGAGTTGTAAATATACCTTCCCCATAAAATGACTAACTCATAATTTTTTATTATCTCTTAGAAGGCCCACTTTAGACCTCAAAATTCCCTAATAGTTATCTAAATAAAGCTTTGAAGTAAGCTCACCAAAGGTTGTTGAATCATAGACTTTGGATTTCAAGAAGAACGACTAAATTTTCCCTAGCAATAACACCAAAAATGTTATCAATCAAACTAACACTTATGAAAAGCCTTCACAAGATGTTTGTAAAGTGTAACACATGGAAGTATTTTCCATTGTCACCTAAGCAAGTACTTCTCTCATTTTGGTGAAGAATATAGATCCAACAAAAAGGAGGCTTCCTTAGCAACCTCAAGGGCTCCTATAGCAAGCTAAAGCAAGTCTACGACCCTCTATCTTAATTGTTTGATTAGCTAGGTCAAAGGAAAAGAAGGGGTGAGTTACATAAATCCAATTGATTGTGCATATGTGAGGGGTGCTAGTAAGGAAATCAATGATGTTTATTAAGCTAAGAAAGTAAATTAAATGCCCCGAAACACTAGCTATCAAAATAAAAATGAAAATTGTAAATGAACTTGAATGATAGATAAGATATTTGAGCATGTAACAAGTTTATAACAACAATAATAAATCATCTCTAAAATTAGCAAGAAGACTATGGAAAATGTTCCAAATACCAATTAGAAGACTTATAAACCATTAACCAATGATTGAATGAAAAAAAGAGCTATATCAATTGAATACAATATGACAAGCCCTAGTGGCTAGAAATGCAATTATTGCAGCAATGACTATGTTAGAGATGATTACAAATAAAAAAAATGCAAGGTGTTAGACTAAGAATGATAGTAAATTAAGATGCAAATGCAAAGGTCCTAAACTAACACAAAGCATTGAGAGAGAAGAAGAGCTAAGCTAGGGTTTTATCACTTGTGACAAGAAGAACTAGTGTTGTCTTCCATCCTTGGGGAGTCAATGCAACAACTTCAATGGAGGGTAAAAGAAAGAGAAGGCTTGAAGATCAAAACTCTAAGATTACACCATCATAATCCTAGTCTTAACCTTCTAGGAAGAAAACCCTAAAGTTTATACAATCATAAAGCCTAGGTGTCTTCCTACTTATTCTATAGCATCGAGCAATAATCAAGTGGAAAGAAGCCAAACCCTAGAGTTTATACAATTGTAAACCCTAGATTTTAACCAACAAGGACAATTCTAGGGGTATGTTCAATCACAATCTCTAACTTGACCTTTAATGCTTCAACAAAATTAAGATGGATAAGACAAGGGAAGGGAATAAACAATTATAATCATTCCTTAGGGTTTCTAACAAAATCATTCAAGGATACAAGATAGCATGCAACTTATCAACCATTAGATAGAACATTCACCAAAATATACCAAGAACAAAACTTGGAAAGAATACTTACTATACCAAGTCGTTATGCATGAGGAAACCCTAATTTCATGAATCATCCACCAAAACAAGAAAACCATCCACAAGACTACTCTCCAAGAGGTGTGCACAAGTACTCCATGATGAAAAAGAAAAGAAGATAAATATAGAAGTTATTCCCCACAAGTGTGAGTTATGATTTGCAAATGAGTAGCATTGGAATTCTTATATGAGTAAACCCTAGCACTATAAACCCTCAAATCCCCTAAAAACATAAAATATCCATGTTACAAGTTGGATAGGTCAAGTCTAAACCCAAAAATAGCCTCAAACATAAATAAAACATGCTAATACACCAAAATGTTCCCTCAAAAGTGACATGTGTGAGTGTAGGATGCCACAATGAGGGGGACATCATGCTCTAGAAGGGTGAAAGGGCCTCTTAAGGCCATGTCTCATCATCAAAAAGTGCAAAGCATGGTGAAAAGTCACACCTCTTCATCAAGGGTCACATTTCATCGTCAAATGAAAACAACTCTTCACCAAAATGGATGCCCTCATGGTAGTTCGGGCCCTCCATCATCAAATCATCATTGTGCATGATGTCATCATCAATTTGCTCAATGTACAAGGTGGAAGAAGGGTCCATAATCCTTACCAAGGGGTGTCCAATCATCTCCAAGTGAAAATTCCACAAATCAAACCCTAACATGTTTTAGGGTGCATTGTCCAAGGCAAGGGGATTCCTTCCCATCTGATAGTGCCCATCATACCATATCTCCAATATCTGAGCTTATTTGTCCAAATTCCAAGGCCCAAGAGGTGTGGGAAGGTTCCTGAGGGAATTTCCAATCATCATATGGCCCAACACTCTATATCAACTGTGCAACGTCCTCTATATGGTACACAACGTCCTAGATGGCATTCATGAAAACATCCTCCAAAGGACCAGGTGAAGGTGCATCATGATCCAAAAAGACCCACAAAATCAAGTAAGACCAACAACTATAAGATATCAAAGCCATTAGAATCATACAAATAAAGCCACCACTTAATACAAAATCCACATAAGAAATTCATGTTAGGTATCTTCTTCAAACTTCACATTATCTTAGGACTTTATGCATTTTGCCAATTTTAGGTATGGGAGGACAATCAAAATACCCTATTAGGTGTGAATGTACCCAGGTAGAAAAGTATTTCCCAAGAAACCCTTCAAATTGTAAGTAAAATGAATGAAGTTACATGGGGTTTACTTCATGGTGATGGAGTCATTGACATGCAAGGTGTCGTGCTCCATCCATCTCCATGAGCATCTTTGTAGAGGGAGTGTTTGTTGCTTGAGATACCCTTTCCTTGTTAATGTGTGTATTCCAAACCCCTTTCTTTCCTTTTGATATTATTTTATTTCTTTTGCATGTCCCCTTTTCAAGTTGCAAGCATTCATTATTTTCCTTACTAGGATTAAGTTCTTTTAATTGATATGCATTTAGTGCATTAGGACTAGGGTAAATTGCCTCATAGTGAGGGTGTAGAGATCAAGTTGACCTTTTTCTTTTGACTTGGTCATTCATTATCCCATATTTCTTCGTTCTTTTATATCATGCTTTCTTTTTCATTCACTTTTTTAAGAGTTGCATCAACCTCGACATTATATCCCTTCTTCTCATAGGAGACTGAACCATGGGCATTTTTGGTGTACATGTAACAGTCATTACCAAAATATTAGTACAATGTAGAAGCCCCAAGATGAAAAGTGTTAAGTATGAAAGGGAGTGGTGTGTTACCCCTATCAAGGCCTCCTAGTAGTACCCCTATTACCTAGGAGTGACAACACTGGACTAGGACACTAATCATTGCCACCAAGGTGAAATAGGGAAATAAACATAACTTCCAAGCTCATGATCCATTATTTGACTCAACCCATGATCCTCACCTAAATGTCTAATGCATTAAATGTGACACTTTATATGAAACAATGATTAGTGTACCTCATGTGTATTGGACCACCATCATTAGATGGATCATGTTGATCAAGTACAATGAGCTAAGTTGGACGAGGGGGTAGGAATTTGAGGTGTTGATGTTTGTGGAGAATACTAATCACCATCATCATAGGGATCATTGTCTTCATTGCAGCCATAAGAAATGACCTCCTCCAGTTACCCCTAGGTGAGATGGGGTAACATCTAGCTCCAACATGGGGACATGTGTTCACCGTAGAGAAAATGAGAACCTAATCATCTCTAGAACTCCAAGACCTGCAACCTAAATCACTCTAAAATTATTACTACATTCTAACATAAAACTATTAGAAACCAATGGTAGGGGGATGTTATCCACCCTAGCTTATGAAAAATATAAAACCAATGCGAGAAAAAAAATCATTTTCATCGATATGTCATTTTTTATAACATGTATATTCTAAGCTAACAAGGATGCATCAATCAATCAATAAATAACATGAACAAAGGAAAATAATAAATCAAATGCAAGCACACAAGATGACCTAATATTATCCTACTCTAATGTTACATTACAACAGAAAATATAGGTATAATCATAGAACCACTGAATCCATCCTAGAATTTCATCAAAGTCAAAAATCCTACCCCTGTGCATAGTTATGAACCAAAGAAAAAATATATCAAGCACAAAATAATCATGATCCTAGACAACCACTACAACATAGCCAAATATAGAATCAAACTTATGAAGGTGGGAGGGAAAAAACAATCATGCCAAGACGTGTCCCCACAAGCCTTCTCAACCCATCTCTGAACAGGGTTGTGATAATATGAAAGCTCATAAGGCTGACAGAAAGGATTCAAAGAATGGCCACTTTGGATGTAATCATTCCTTGAAGCTTGAGATGGAATCATAAGAAATTTGAAGAAATCTCGATGATTACTCAAGAAGAAAATGGATGAAAAATGGAACATGAATTTGGATCTTAAGAAAAAAAATCACTCCCAGCTTAGGACTTGTTGACCTTCTATATGCAGCTGAAAATCACTGCAACAAACCATAGATTGAAAACACCTTTTACTTATAGACAATTTATCATCAAAAACATAATTCCTAATGGTATATTTAGCGATATATCAAGATGAGGAAAAGCAAGGTTGAAAATGTTAGAATATTGGGTGTGCTCGTTTAACCATATAGAAAATATAGAAATATTGTCACCCAACCATAGGCACTAATGCCACCCCCAAGCACCTTGACCTTGACAGAGAGAATAATTTTGGTAGAAAACCAATAGCCAACCAAGGCTAATGCTCCAAGCAAAGATAACCAAAACTGATCAGAGAGTCTAACCCAGAGAAACCAAGAAATGTGGATTTCAGAACTGTGGCAGCAGTTTCTCCCCAGACTTGCACACTATTGGCCTTCTGTAGTGCGCACAAGTGTATTTCTACAATTTTGAGAATTCTGGCTAAAACGAAGACTGACCTCTTATATTTATACTGCTTCTTCCAGACTGTCTAGGCCGAATTCTCTTTCTGGGTACCAAATACTTAGTATATAATATTTTCTTTAGCCGACTTCTCTTCTAGTGTTATGTCCAAATATTTTATTGCTTCCAGAATATTCTAATATCGTCAAAGGTCACAAATGGATGTTAATACCTCCTGCAACTACCATAATATCAACACTCCCTCCTAGCTAGGGAGGTATAAAAGTTAATGGTCTTGAGCACAAACAGACCATTCGACCGGTAGCATCATTATAGCCACACAGGCCATCTCATGATCAACTCACGAGCACCATCATCATTATCCAACCAGATAATATCCATGACAATTAGTACAATGTCATCTAATAGAACATTATTGTGTCTATCCATAGTAGTACACAACTACTCAATCAGTGACACATAATCACAATCAGTGGAACATATCCAACACAATAGCATACATCTATTGTCTAGAGACATACAGTCTCCATAGCGATCATATCATCTGATATCAACCTGCAAAGAAAACCAATATCATGATACAAACTAATTCATATAGGCCATGCTTTCACTCAAATCTGTGATATGTGGAAAAGCATATTCCCTCATAAGGTAAAACATCAACCATGGGATATCTGGACTATTCTTCCCAAGAATGGAAGAATAATTGTCCCTAATTTCTGAGCCTGGACCATTCACCTATCGAGGCCATTCCTTTGGCACTAAACAAAGTGAAACCTGGAGAGAATGAGTCTACCCTAGGGAATGTATGTCCCTGATTGTTGAACTTGGACCATTCACCTAAATGGGCCATTCCTCTGGCACTAAACAAAGTGTAACCTAGAGAGAATGAGTCTGCCCTAGGGAATGACTCTCTGGACCATTTCCTAAGGAAATAAATATCCTACACCAACCTCCAAAATGGACCATTCTTCAAAACTACTCACAACTGTGAACTTCGAAAGAATGTCTTCTCGGCAAGGTAGACCATTCTACTTGACCACTACTGAGAGTGACTGTCAAGAAGAAAGACTATCCTAGACCATTCTCCCACATCTTCCACAAGGGTAATCATTGTCTATGGTACATCAGCAATCTATCGAACCATTTTCATTATGAAAATGATCGTTTGATATGGACCATTTTCTGAATTGGAAAATGCATGTCCGTCAGAAATCTCAAACCACTTTCCAAATTGGAAAGGAACTGCCAATCCTGGACCATTTTCCAAGCTAGAAAATGAAAGTCCATAAATCAATGATATATCAGTGCTCCCTCCCAACCTGGAGAGTCATTTCTTCCCTTTTCAGCTGAGGGAGTTATTTCCACGATCCCCAACTTGTCTCGTAAGTATGCAAACTTTAATATGGACAGAGGCTTTGTCAAGATATTTGTTGTTTTCTCATCTGTGGGGATATATTGGAGCTTCACTTCTCCTTCATGGACTTTATCTCGAATAAAGTAGTATTTTATATCAATGTGTTTCGACCATTCATGAAACACTGGGTGTTCTGATAGCCTTATACAACTTTGATTGTTACAGTATATTATGGTCAAATATGGAACCTAGTCAAATAATCCATAAATCAACTTTCTTAGCCATACTGATTATGTACATGCCTCACATGTTGCGATATATTTTTCTTATGTTGTGTTGAGTGCAACAAACTTATGTTTCCTACTGCCCCAATATATCATAGTGGAGCCCAAGCTGAAACACATTCCTGAAGCACTCCTTCTGTCTTCTGCACTTCCTACCCAATTTGAATCTGTGAATCCATGAACTTGTATATTGTTGGATGCGGTATATCTTAAACCATAGTTTAGTGTCCCATGAATATATCTTAGAACATGCTTTGCAGCTATCCAATGCTCATGTCTGGGTTCCACCTGGAACTATCTTAGTGTGTTTACGGAAAAGAAAATATTTGGTCGAGTATTTACTAAATACATCAATGACCCAATCAATTGTCGATATAGGGACGGGTCTACTGGATCAGAATCTGAATCTCTTACTTTCCTTATATCTGTGGTCATGGGATTGTCCACGGATTTGAAATCCATTATTCCAAACTTTTGAAGAATCTTCACTGCATACTTTCCTTGTCCAAGGAATACTTCACCACGCTTCTACCATACTTCTAGTCCCAAGTAATAATGCATGAGATCAAGATCGTTCATATCGAACTTAGAAGCTAGTTCATTTTTACACTAGATGATGAGAGACTCTTCACTTGTCAAGAATAAATCATCAACATATAGCAGTAGAATTGCAGGTGCATTGTTCATGACTTTGTAGTAAAGATTTGGATCTGCATGACTCTTGGAGAAACCAAGTCTCATTAAGTAGTTGTCTATTATGGCATACCAAGATCTTGGATCTTGCTTGAGTCCATATAAAGCTTTCTTTAGTCTGCAAACATGAGTGTATCTGGAGTGTAGTTCAAATCCTTGAGGTTTTTCAATGTATACTTCTTCAATTTCTCCATTGAGGAAAGTTGTTTTTACATCCATTTGATGTAAAATCCATCCCACGGAAGCAGCAACAGACATAATGGCTCTAATGGAAATATATCTGGAAACAGGAGAAAATGTCTCATCATAGTCTTCTCCCTCCTTCTGGGAGAACCCTCTAGCTACGAACCTTGCTTTATATTTGACCATTCTTTCGTTTGCTGCAAGTTTGATCTTATAGACACATTTTGAAGTTACTACTGATTTTTCTTTAGGTCTAGGCATAATTTCCCATACATCATTTTTCATGATGGACTGGTGTTCTTTTTTCATGGCTTATTTCCATTGTTTCTTCTGAGTTGCCTCTTCAAATGTGGTGGGTTCTTCATTTAGAAGATTTTTCATACATACTATATAGTTGGAGAATCTCTTGGGATCTTTTCTTTTTCTGAAGGTGCCACTTGGGGCTTTGAGTCTTTTTGCTTCTTGTAGGGTAGCTTCAAGCCAAGATGGATGTTTCTTGGTTTTGGGTACAGTGTCTAATTCAATAGTTTCACACGGTTGCATCGGATGATCAAGTTGTTCTATTTCTTCATTCTGACTTTCTGGAATACATGTGCTTTATTCATTAGGCTCTTCATACTCTTCTTCTTCTATAGTTTCTTCTATGGATTTCTTGAAATCCATATTTTCATTTAAGGTCACATCTCTGATGACTTCAACCTTATGTTGTTCTAGGATATATATTTTATAGGCCTTGGATGATTCACTGTATCCCAGGAATATGCCCTTGTTTCCTGAGGGTTCTAATTTCTTCCTTTTATCCTTGGGGATGTGAAAGTAAACAGTGCATCCAAAGATTCTTAAGTGTTCCACATTATGTTTCTTTCCTAAAAGGCTTCTTCTAGAGTCATATCCTTCAATATGTGGTGAGGACTTCTATTCTGAACATATATTGTTGTCATGGCTACTTCTCCCCACAAATACATAGATAAACCTTGATCGTTCAATAGTGCCTTCACAGTTTCTTCAATAGATTTGTTCTTCCTTTCTGCTACACCATTTTGTTGAGGATTATGAGGAACAGTTAGCTCCCTCCTAACCCCTGCTGATTTGAAAAAGGCAACAAATTCTTTGGATGTATATTCTCCTCCATTATCTATTCTCAAGGTCTTTATTTTCTTGTTTGTGAGGTTCTTATCTCTACTTTGAATTCTTGAAACTTGCTGAAAACTTCATCCTTTGTCTTCAAAAGATATAACCAAGTCTTTCTTGAGTAATCATCTATGAAGATTACATAGTAAAGAGAACCTCCTAGAGATTTGACTGGCATCGGACTGAAAACATATGAATGTATTAGATCTGGGATTTCCTTAGATATATTATTGTTACTTGAGAATGGTTTATTAACACTATTACCAAGAGCACATCCTTTGCAAATTCCTCCATTTGTAGATTGTAGTTTTGGTATTCTTTCAACCATCTTTTTGAGGAAGGGTAATGCTTGATAGTTGATATGATCATACCTTCTATGCCAAAGTTCATTGGGATTGACTTCATCATGTACAAGGGATTCATCATTTTGTTCTAGTAGTCTGTATAGTCTTCCTTCACGGGTTCTAATAACTCTAGCATTCTCTATGTTGGAGTCTCTAGGCCAAGATAATACTTTTCCATCTACAAAGGCTATTATGTTTCCTTTGTATTCTAGGAAAGATATGGATACAATATTCTTTTCTAAACCAGGTACATATAAGACATTTCTCAAATGAACATTGTTACATGTTTTCAATTTGACGGAGGCTTGACCAATTCCTTTGATTGGGTAAATGTTTTTGTCTCCAAGTTCTACCTTGTACGATGTATTATTTTCATTTAGATTGGAGAGTTTGGCTTGGCCTCCTGTCATATGCCTCGAATCTCCACTGTCAATTATCCACATGTCATCTTCAAGAGTTCCTGTGAGCGTTGAGTAGTGTAGATGATTCATCTTTTCATTCATGATTTCTGTTGACTGATAATTGGTCAAGCTTTGACCCAAAATCTCAATCTTGAAGTTTCTTCCTTCTGGGAGTGCCAAGAGGTGCGCTCGACTAAGGCACACTAGAACATCTTCTCCCTAAGTAAGGTATTCCATCATAAGGTGCTAGACAAGAGTTTTAGGGTTTCTGCAACTGCACCTGCTAGTAACCCTAGCAGCAGTGCTTTAGTAACTTCACCTGCTAGAAACCCTAGCAACAGTTCTTCAAGGAGCTTGATAACCTTATGTCTTATCTTCCTTCCAGTTTTTAGACTGAATGAAGGAGGTGTAGGCCCGTAACCTATTAGAATATTGGGTGTGCTTGTTTAACCATAGACAATATAGCAATATTGTCACCCAACCATAGGCGCTAATGCCACCCCCGAGCACCTTGACCTTGACAGAGAGAAGAATTCTAGTAGAAAACCAATATCCAACCAAGGCTAATGATCCAAGAAAAGATAACCAAAACTGATCAGAGGTTCCAACCCAGAGAAACCGAGAAATGCATATTTCAAAACTGCGGCAGTAGCTACGCCCCATACTTGCGCACTACTGGCCTTCTGCAGTGCACACAAGTGTATTTCTGCAATTCTAAGAATTCTAGCTAAAATAAAGACTAGCCTCCTATATTTATACGTATTCTGCTAGACTGTTTGGGCCGAATTCTCTTTCTGGGTGCCAAATACTTAGTATATAATATTTTCTTTAGCTGACTTCTCTTCTATGGTTATATCCAAATCTTTTCTTTCTTCCGGAATATTCTAATCTCATCAAAGGTCACAAATGGAGGTTAATACCTCCCACAGCTACCATAATATCAACAAAAAATCTTCGTTATCACATTCTTGTTGTCCTGGGAGAATCATGGTCTTATAAGAATGTTCATCACAATCTAAGTATAAAGGTGGTTGAAAATCTTCTTCACGGAATAACTTCAAGTGCCCAAAATGATATGTATCGCACCTTCTAGGATATGGAAGGAAGTCATGATGAGAATGTTGTAATGAATCATTCCTATAGATGGTTGAAAAAAATATGTGAACATATCATCTTCATATGCCTATAGATGTATATATGTATGTTCTAAAGGAAACAATTATGCATTCTTGATTCTAGGACCATTATCATCATCATAAATGGGATCTCCATCAAAAGAAAAAAGACTTATATCCCATCTACATCTTTTGATATTTATATAATCATCATGCTCTTCATTAGATGAAAAATTTACATCCAAGGGTTCCTCCAAAATCTCTACTTTTCAAGTCATGAAAACATGCAACATAGGAATCAAAAACTTGAGAAAGAATACAACTTACCTATTCTCATTTTCACGTGAAGTAGGGAAGTAAATTTGGATGAATTCATCTTCATCAAATATAGGGGAAAACACCAATGTCTCATCTTCATCAGGATGATTACTCTTGATAGGGCCTTCTTAATGGACTTGGTATTCAACATGATGTGCGTCCTCTTCAATGGATTCATGAGGTAGCTCTTGTTCTACTTCATGTTAGAATTTTAAATTTTCTAGTTACACAATTTCAATTACTTAATCCAATAGAAATTGTAGTATGATTATTGAAATATAGACAATCACATATATAATAGAACAAAAATATTATCATGAGAAACCCTCGTGGGCGAGAAAAAACAGCAACCAAAATCCTCAATATATATTCCTTCAACCAATACAATGATGTGTTATAGCTCTCCAAGAAAGACCAAGATTAAAACACCAAAAGAACCAATCACCGATACTTGTGCACTAAACCTTCTGATGCACAAGAGAAGTGTGTGATTGTGTGTCCAAATGATAGGAACCTATCCTCTATTTATACAGAACAGTGTCTCTTGAAGATACATGACTCTTGACCTAACTAACCCATAAAATAGGGTCGACTAACCACAATGGGGATTTTTACAATTATACGTAAAATAACAATAATATAATAATTTATGTTGAGCCGACTTGTACAATATAATTATAATAACCTTTTAAAGGTTTGATTAAAAAAAATATACAATAATATCTTCCATAGTTACACCAAAAATATTAACACTCCCTCTTAATTAGGAAGGTATTCTTTCCAGACACAAACTCCAAGTCTGATACCACACTAGCTCACATCCATTGATTGTTGAACATGTGAATCTATACATCCTCAGATATTGATAGTGCAACATGACTTCACCCCATGCAGCTAAGTTCTGTGGGTAGCTCTCAATAGCTACAACATGTCCCTAGGACATCCACTCCCTGTGATGCATCAGTACCTGATCATGTGCACTCATGTCTCAGTGCCATCCCTTTTTCATGTTGGATGAGACCCACCAGACTCAGTACCAACCCTTTTTCATGTTGGATGAGATTTTTCCATACTCAGTGCCAACCCTTTTTCATGTTGGATGAGTTCCACCTATCACTCCCTCTGAAGAGGGACCACACCAAGCTTTTCCCTGAAGTACTCGAACTTTTTCCTCAACAACGACTTGGTGAACGCATCCACAACCTGATCCTCGATAGTCCTGAACTGGAGCTTCACTTCTCCCCTCTATACCATATCCATGATATAGTAGTATCTGATCTTGATATGCTTCGACCAGTCATGGAACACCGGTTCTCTGACAACTTCATACAATTCTCTTTGTTACACCAAATGCAGGTCGCCTCTAATCCGAGACCAAATAACCCAGAAAACATCTTCTTAATCCATACTTCTTCTCTAATCATTGCACATGCTGCCACATACTCAACTTTAACCATACTGAGTGCCACACATGATTGTTTTATGCTGCTCCATGAGGCCATATTGGAGCCAAGACTGAAACAATATCTGGAAGTTCTCTTCCAGTTAGGAATACTGTCGGCCCAACCTAAATCTGATTATCCATACAATCCAAACTCATTGTCAGATCTATACCATAGACCATGATCTAGAGTACCCTTAAGGTACCTCAACACATGTTTTGCTACAACCAAATGAACCTGTCTAGGCTGCTCCAAATGATGACTCAAGGTGTTCACAACAAAACATATATTTGGTCTTGTGTTCGTCAAATACATCAGCGATCCCACTATCTATTTGTATAAGGTAGAATCCACAAGCTTTGAAGTTGTATCCTGCAACAACTTAAGATTTGATACCATCGGGGTAACCATGGCCTTACAATCCAACATCTCTAACCTCTTCAAGATTTCCACACCATACTTTCCTTGATTTAGGAAAATCTCATCTAATCTCTGCCAAAATTCTAGTCCTAGGAAGTAGTGCATCATTCTTAAATATTTCATCTCGAATTCTGCAGCCAATTTTCTCTTACATTCAATGATGAGTTTTTTTTCACCTATTAGAAACGATTCATCTACATACAGCAGTAGAATCATTGGTTCACCATCCTCAACCTTAAAGTAAAGGTTGGGATCTACACTGCTCTTGGAAAAACCCAAGCTCATCAAAACACTTTCAATCCTACCATACCATGCTCTGGGTGCCTGCTTCAATCCATATAAAGCCTTCTTTAATCTGCACACATGAGTCTCCCTGTCATTTTTCTCGAATCCAAGTGGTTTCTCCACATAAAATTCCTCTTTTATTTCACAATTCAAGAAGGTTTTCTTTACATCCAACTGGTGCACCTTCCATTTCATCATAGCGGCCAATGAAAGTATAGTTGTGATTGAGGTATATCTTGCTACGGGAGAAAAAATTTCTTCATAGTTGTTGGTTACTTATGGGCTGACATAGGTTCTAACTACAAGATTACCAAAAACCCCTCGACCATCGGCTCTTCTGCATACCAGTAGGAAACATAGCGCACAAAGTGCACTACGCAGTCTCACCCGAGATGCCTTCAATGGGTGGTCGCAGGACTCATATGTCTGCAACCCTAGGATGGGATGTGTATCTCTCTCAAGGGCATTAGATATACTCATTGATAACCCTCAAATACTCATTTATTATGTTAACTCTAATTCTTACCAGTGACACAACATATAACCAACAGACCTCATTAGCCATTACAACAACATAGATTCCATGACATATATTCATCTACTATAACATAAGATTCAGATATGAATACTAGCTATGACATTCATTCAATTAGTGTTGTTCTACAGTTCTTTCCTTAGTGCGTAGTATTATTTCCCTTATCATTTAGCATGTTCATCATAAATTCATTAAAGAAAATGTAACCATAAATACTGCAACCATTCACACATAACATAGATATATCGTGGTTCACCCCCCTCCTGGGGCTATGTCCACAAAGATTTGTCACTTCAACTCTTTATTATTCTTCATGCAAAATCTAGTGCTACGCACTATACATCTATTCCTCCATTATAGATGATCTCCAAAGATCGCAATAGTCCTCACAAAACTTAGAACTTCCCACCAATCCACTATCAGACTGTCTAAAAACGACTAACTCACTAACCTGGCAACATTAACCTTTGCAGTCCTAATACATTCTACTTATACAAAAATAGGGACAAAGCCCTTACAAATATCCTAACCCTAAGTGGATTAGGTTTGTCGACTTTTCAACTGCTCAATCTCAGTTGGTCCTTGATCCAACTGTTCTCCAAGCTAGCTCTTGTCCACTTTCCAACTTCTCTGCAATAGTTTCTCCACTTTGTAACTTCTTTTCTCGGCGTTGGTTTTCCTCTATTTCCAGCCATGTTTTTCCCCTATTTTCGATGTGCTCCCCCGTTTTTTGGCGTTGTCTTGAAATCTTCAAAATTTCCTTGGTTTTCTCCCAAAATTGGCCTGTTCCAATAGGCCCTCGGCACTAGCATCATGACTCATATCGAGTCACTCACAGACTCCTGCATCTCTTATTGCCTATGCCAGCGCTTCATACATCTTTGTTATTTGTTGGCATTGCTCTTGAGCCTGGTTGCTCTTCTCCACCATGGCTTCTACCATCTGCGCGATGAATGGAGGCTTTAATATATCTCCTCCCTCCAAGCCTATTTGTTCCACTCATGATTTTTCTGCGTCAACCTCCATGACCAGTTGTTCAGCATTGTCCTGCAGAGGCTCCAACTGATCTTGTCTTGCGATTTTCTGCGCCTACCCTGCTTTCTCCTATGCAAGTAGGCTATTCATATCTGTAGTTGTCTTAATATTTTCTGGCGATGACATTGTCTTATGTCGTTGTTTTAAATCTGTCATTACTCCATGTGCCTTATATTCCCTTCCTTGCAAGTATTGCAAGCTCCCATATTCTAAGAGTTGTGTCCACAACTGGCCACTTTTTTCTAATAGCTTTGTCATCCTATGTATGGTGTGCGCTATACTCTTCCCAGATTCAGTTGTATCTTTCTCTTGTTGTGCTCTTACTTCTGGAGTAGTGGGTACTGCATGCTCCTCCAGCTCCTTTATCTAGCTCTTGTATTGCTCCAAGGCCTGCGTTATTTTCCTCATCTTCTCCTCAGAAGATACGTGTTCTGACTCTGCATTGTCTGGGATCGTTTGGAATATTGTACTAATGTACTTCTCCATCTCTTCCAATTTATATTGTGTTATCTTCTTCGCCTTCCCTTCTTGGCTAACTGCCTCCTTCAATGAGATGTTGTCTTCCTATGCTATTCATAAGTTCATCACACCAGACCTTGCCCTGTACTGAATTTCCTGCGCAACACTAATCTGTAATTTATATAGCGCCTTTATCGGGATCTTGGGAAATCCCAAGTCCAATGTATCAATTTCCTTCAAGGGATTATGTGTTTCCTCCTCATCGATGAATAACATCTCAGGGGTTATGATAAAATTGGCGCTCCCCTGCGTTGTGATTTTCATTGTCTCTCCAGCATGCATTCCTTCCCCAGTTTGCATTGGTTTTTCTTTTGATGGCTGCTCTGCCCTAATCCTGAACTTCTCCAACACATTTTTCACTTCCTACACATGCTCCAAAATCGAAGCCCTGTTCTTCTCAACATTCTCCCACACCTCATGTAGTCGATCTTCGACTGTTGTGGCTACCAGTTCAACATCATTTGTTGTTAGTGATGTTTGTAGTGGTTTTCTATGAGCCTTCACCTTCTTCCTGGGACCACTTGCATGTTCCCCTACTCTCTTCTTTTTGGAGTCTGATGGCTTATATGCCTCTATAATTTGTGTATCCATGCATGTTTCCTGCCCAATTTCTTCCTCCATGGGTATATCATGTGTCTTTGTTCTTACTTTTTCTATGCACGCCTGTTATGTTTTATCTCTCGGTGTCTTCTCTCTATGTGTTGGATCATGTGTAGAACCAACTTGTGGTTTCCTCTACATCCTTTTCTTTTGGATTGGATTGATTCCCCCCACTGGACCTATTGGTGTCTTATTTTTCTTTTTTGTGCCATTTGTGCCTATCTACTGCACAGAGATTGTTCTGTCCTATATTCAAGTTTGTACTATGGGCACCATTTTGGAATTACTGCCACTTTACATTCCTCGGGCCATTCCTAGACCTCCATTTGTATGTCCTTTGTTGTCACACAGTAGGTCAGTTTTAACCACTCCTTGGTTGGGTCCCTCTTCGCCTGTAACCACATGTTGTGGCGTGTTTCCTGAAAATTTTCTATCTGTCCAAACTCCTGGATAGTTTCTAGTGAAATCCTTCAGGTATTGACTACTAGATCCTAGATCTCTGATAAGTATCGTGCAAAAGTGTCATTGTTTTCCTTTTTCCTCTTTGTTTCTAGTGTTCTCCTAAGAGAAGTGTAGCGGGTTGCACCACACTTTTATATATTTTCTATGTACTTGTTGTACATCGTTTCTTTCCACCCTATCAATGCAATGAGGATAAGTAACCACAAGTAGTGGAACTCAGAGCCCCAATCATGTGTGTATTTTATATCTTCCAAGAATGAATTAAGAAAGTGTGGGTCCCAGCTCATCGATCTCCCCTTCGTGCATTTTTCTGCAGCTGCTACCACTCATGTTGTCACTTCTTCCTTCCTATACTTGTGCATCAATTTACACCCTAGAATCATTTTGGCAAATTTTGTCGCAGAATCGTTGATGTCACTGATCTGGATCCCCCCTTTCCCTCTATATGTGCCATATTTAGCCTTAATCTCATTAGAGATGGCATTTTCCTTTGTCTTATCTTCCAGGTATTGCTCTGGCTTCTCCCCATCTGTGGGTAGCCCGGTGATAGCTGCGATCAAATCCACATTGATAGGTACTGGCCTATCCATCCACAAAATTCCTCCATGCACCCTTGCTAGGAGTAGTTTCACA
This sequence comes from Picea glauca, assembly GCA_000966675.3. Lineage (NCBI taxonomy): Eukaryota > Viridiplantae > Streptophyta > Pinopsida > Pinales > Pinaceae > Picea > Picea glauca. The sequence continues at coordinate 718,605 of JZKD02S1357033.1, read as the reverse complement.
CATCCATTGATGTGTTTACCACACCCAAAATGTAGTATGTCTAACTAGTTCATGATCCCTATGTTCTAAAGTCCTAAAATCCATTGTGTAGGTTCCAATAGTGGTGCTCCTGATGGGTCATCTCCGTTGCACTCCATGTAGTTTTGTTGCGCTAAATCCGGGAATTTGATGGCATTTGCAATTTCATGATATGAGTATTTCATGGTGTTTTCTCCTACCATTTCATCATCGGCCTTTACTCCCTCTGGGATTTGTGGCATCACTATTTCCAACTCTGCCTATGTGCATTGTATGCCTTGCACACTGCTTTTGTCTTGATTTTTTTTCTTCCCTTGTGGGGAGGATGTCCCAACCTTTGGTACATCCCCGTGCTCTGATTCATGTTCTTCTTCCTAGTTTAGGCCCTGTTGTACTAAACCCGTGGCATGTTCTTCCCGTTGTGGCCCTTTTCCCCTAGACACGTCGAAATCGGTTATTTTCATATCTTCCTCAAGCTGCCCGGCCTCCTATATTGGGTTTTGTTCCTCCTCCACCTGTGTGGTAGTAGGCTCATAGTATGGAATGTAAATTTCATTGGCATCCACAATTGTTGGTGTGTCCTATGTCCATGTTTGCGTTGCACGAGCATTGCTTATTTTGCTTCGACTAACTCTGCTTAGATCTCCAACTCTTGGAGGCGACATCCTGCTAAATTTCGGATTGTTGAGCTATAAACCTTTACTGGGTATCACAAATTCTCACTCTCTCGCTCTTAACTTTCGTTCTTCATTCTTATCCTTAGAAACGAACACAAATAACTATGTTTTCCCCCTTTTTTTTCCTTTATAGAGGGACGGTGTAGTGATAGTTGTTTCACACTGACAATTGTCACTTTTTCACATTTTTCCTGCACGCTCCACTTTTGTACCTGTCAACTATTCCCCAGCGCCCAGTGTCTTCAACATTGATTTTTCTGCGGCACACTATTAATACTATCAAATATATTACATCAAAAACCCTCTAATATTCTTCTATCTTTTTGTCTTTTTGTTACATTTCTTCTTTTTATGTATTTTCGTATTTTTCTTCTAACATCTACTATATACAATATGTAGAATCATACATTTTATCTATGTTTTTACCTCGGATTGTTAGGTCGATTATCTTGATATAGCTTCAGTTGACTACCATTCACTAGTCCTCTGAGATTCTTCCCTAGAAGATCTTTCTATTGCACAACACCTCCATTTTTAATGGCCTCTACCTGATAAGGCCCTAACCAATGCATTTTGAGCTTCCATGGGTGTTGTAGATACTTTTTGTCATAGAGGAGAACTAGATCTCCTTCCTTAAAGATTTTCTTCTTTATGTGCCTATCATGCCAAGCTTTGTCCTTCACATTCTGTACCTCCTCGTGAAATCCTGCTAAAATTTTGTCTTCTTCCAGCTCCATCAACTAATCCAATATTTCTTGCACAGCACCTTCTTCTGTAATGTTGGTGATTGTTGCAATGCACAGACTAGGTACTAAATAATCCAATGGAACCATTGCTTCCTTCACATACACCATTCTGAATAGTGTCTATCATGTAAGCTTCTTGCATGTAATCTGTTGGGGACCTATAATCATAGGTAACTCGATTCTTCGACTGTTGATTTGGAATTTTCTCTCGTGATGACTAAGTCTAGCTCGATTGATCATGTTTCTCCCCTCCATTCATTTCACTCGCTCCCCCATCACCCTGCTGCATCCTTCCTCCACCTTGTTCCCTCACTCCCTTGTCCTTTTGCCCCGTTGACTACGTCTCGCCCATCACCCATCCATGCATAAACCAATATTAGGGTAAAAAGAATAATAGATTAAATAAGGGTTAACAATAAAATTAGTGTAGTTAAACTAGGCTAAACTAGTTAATAATTAATTAATTAAT
>JZKD02S1357033.1:671862-683013 GCA_000966675.3 Picea glauca | reverse complement strand
CATTTGCGCGCATCTGGACAGCCCAGGGATGATCACTTAAATCAATGGTCCAGATTGGATTCCGGACCCCCCCGTCTGTTCTTCCTTTAATGGAGGGGGGGGGTCTGGAATGAGTGATAAAGAGTGCGCTTCGATCTACGGCTCAGAAAGAGGCGGGAAGATCAATGGCCCACAATGAATTTCGGACCCCCCCAGATGATCTGTTGATAACCGAGGGGGGGGGTCTGGAATGGTTACCTCCCTCTGGCGGGCCCCTTGTCATAGGTGGCATAAATCTATTGGTCCCAAAGTCCCATCACCATCTGCTATCTGACAGCCCCCATCACTTATGGACGTCATCTTCCACTTGTTCCACTTGTTCCTGAGTTATGTCCCATCCCATAACTGTTGTCAGTCCCTTACCCCCTTTCACTCATGACCAGCCCCTTATTGCGACTTTTACCTCCAATCCCTAGCCGTCACATCACCCGTTCGTATTTTTCAGTCACCGTCATCTTCCATCTCACCCCCAAGTGGCTCGTTGTCCATTTATTACTGGATAACCTATCCGTTATCTGGCTGACCTGTCTCCCTTACCCAACCGACCCCATTTTTAAATAAAACTACCGTTTTTCCCCTACTTTCGCTATTTACTCGTCACACCAGAGAAACTCATAGCTTACTCCTCTGTTACGTTCTGTCGCCCTCATCCACAGTCAGTCGACCCCACTATCTTTGTGCTCATTGCAGGTACTGTTGCAAAAATGGCGCCAAAGCCTAGACAAGCAGAAGGAGAGGAGAATCATTTTCTCCTGCCTCCTGTCGACCTGGACAAGATCCCACTGGTCGACAAAGACAGATTGATCGCAGATACCAAATGCGATTTTGATTTCTCAGACCTCCAGTCATGGCTTAGGGAGGTTTTCCTGGACCAGAGCGATGAAATTGGACTCTGGGAGTCCAATTTACCCCTTTACCTCTTTCCCCAAATCCACCACTTTCCTGAATTCGCACTTATATGCCAAGCTCACTATATTCCCGAATAGAGAGCCATCGTATCCTCATCCGGAGACACCCTGTTCCTCATCACGCCCGAAGACATAGACCAGATGATGCAAATTCCCCGTGCCGACTCTACGTCTCCTTTCAACCTGGAAATCCTTACAGATTTATATCAGAAGATGACTTTTCCCCAGAGAGCTCAAATATTCAAGCTTTTCCTTCCCACCTCCGCTCAATTCCCTTCCACAAATCCCCCTTACCCGTCGTCCATGTTCTCCACTAAGGGAAACAAGGTCATTTCTTCCCTTTGCACTCTGCTAGGGTACTATTTTGACCAATGGGTAGATGAGCCCATTCTGGGTTTCCTATCCATTTTATCCACTGATGAGAAGCCCACCACCCAGTTCAATTTCAGCACCTTCTTGGCAGAAAATATTCACGAACCGTTCGTGAATTTTTGCATGGAAGGCATGTTCAGATACTCGTCTATACTGGCATACATGTTTGTTTACTTTCAAGTAGATAAATTTAGCTTTTCCATGCAGAAGATGGATGCAAATGGAAGACCGAACGCAGTCACAACATGGACCTCCTTGTTGAAGCATAACTCCACAGAGTATAGCTTCAAGGCGTTCATCGATCTTTTCTACCACCCTGTGGTAAGAATGTTGAGTGGCAGGCCCGAGCCTCGAATAAATGACGAAGTCCAGAGAATCTTACATCTCTCGGACAACACAAAGACCGGGGATTGGTACCTGTATCAAAACCATACTAAGATCAGAGTATATGGTTGCGAGTTGGCACCGTATAAGCTGCCCAAATATTTTCCTGTAAGAATTTTTGCTTTAGAATACATAAGAAAGATTATGAATTCAGATGATATCCATTTCGTATCATTGAAGAAAAAGCAGCAGCTTCGAATCAAGGGGCAGATTGGCTCCTTCATCTGCAACAGTCGAGGCGTCGGGGAAGAAGCTGACAGGATGTTGAAAGAAATGAAGTTTTTTATGAGATTCCCATGGAAATATGATCCATACAGGATCATCTCAGAAATGCGGGTGAAGAACAAAAATATCCCGTATGTTCATGTGTCCAAGCCCAAGATTGAAAAATTTTCCAATCAAACAGTGTGGGTGCCTGACACCTTGGTCGAAGTGGAACAGCAGGTTCCTCCGACCACTGTGCCACCAACTACCATGCCACAAGTCCCTAAGGAAAAAAGGCCTCGACAAGAGTTGTCTCGTCCTGTCATGGAGGTATCGTCTGAAGAGTTCCAGTTGCACACTAAGAGGCCCAAGACAACTACAGTTCCCGGCCCTACGAGGGAGAAAGAAGCCCCGCCTACCATAGTGGTCAAGTCTGTCATTCCACCTTTCGGCTCAAGCCTATATGAGGGAATCACCCCAGCAGTGCCAAAGAAATCCTCAGACTCCCCACTGGACACTCATCCGGGCAAGACTGGGCCCAAGTTGAGCATTTTCGAGAAGTACGAGATGATTAAGAAAAAGAATCAGACCCTTACCAGCAGTACTTACGCTCAGTTTCGAAAGAAGACATCGACTGCGCAGCATAGGATGTTGTCTGCATTTGACACAGAAAAGGGCAGGATGCACATGGCTTTCCTTCAGGCGCAGGTACTAGACCCCAAGATGATCACAGACTACAAGAGAGCCACCTTCGAATTCCAGACAAAGGACATGCACCCAGCAAATCAGATGGATCTGCACAAACAGAAAGGGGAGATGGTGTTCCATACGTTGGTGCATGCTTCAGCTTCTGCAGCAAAATTACAGGTATCATTGAACAATTCTCAGACACAACTCAAGATGGAGAATATATCATCCTTTGCGAAGGACAATAGAATCAAGACTTTGGAGGAGTTGGTCCTCAAGATCGGCTATGATCCTTCGAACATCAAAGCTGCAGAGGAGATGATAAAGAAGAAGAATGCAGGCATCGCCTCCTTGAGGAAACAACTGAAGCTCCCGCCCACAGAGGACTCGCGGGCGAAGGAGATAGCAGAGAAAGAAAGCGAGAAGGATGAAATGCTCAAGCTGCTCATGGAGCAGAACGCATAGCTCAAAGAAATGGAAGCTGAGATGGAGATATTATTAAAAGAGAAAGAGCGGATGAAGCCAATGGAATTCATTCCATTGAGTGCCATCCCGATTTCAGGAGCAAGCACAGCAACAGTGACAGCAGTCCCATCCGCAACTCCATTGATATCACAAGAGGGGACAGCCAACCTCGCCAAATCCATGGAAAAGATGAACCTGCAAGAGACAGAAATCAGCAGGCTTAAAAAGGAAGTTGAGAACCTCCAGGAACTCAAAACTTCCTTCCAAACCAGTTTCTCCAAGGAAAAGCAGGTAACTGAGAAGCTCAAGAAGGAGATACAGCAGCTCCAAAAGCAAACAGTGGCAGAGAAGACTTTGGATGAGGTCAAAGAGAATGTATGGACAGACATCAGAAAGTCCATAAATGAGATATGGACCATGATCCAAATTATGTTTGAGCAGAATGAGTTGGTCCAGAGGAGAAAACAGGCTATTGAGAAGATCAGAGTAGAATTGGGGGAGATGCCAGCACAGGCGAATGATATCATCAAGTTCCTCAATTATAAGACCAAAGAAGAGCTAGAAGAGCTGAAGATCGAAGACAAAACAGAGACCATCCTTGAGGTCAAAAAGAGTTTTGACCAAGAGAGGATTAATGCTTCAACTGGAAGAAAAGGTTCAGATCATGGACCAGGGGGTACAAAGGTTTTTCAATAAGATTGAGGCTCTCCAAAAGAAAGGTCTACCTGGTCTGAAAGTTATTAATAATAAATTGATGACACTTCTTGATTACAAGAAGAGATTGGATGAGGTGTCCAAGGACAGTTCAAATTTTGCAGGCATATAAGGGAGCATCACCAGCAAAGCATTCCTGGATGCCCTTCAGTTGGACATCAGTATCCAACACAAGATTCGATACATTTTCCTCACTAAGCCTACATTCGCCAAGTATACAGAAATGGATGAAGTGTATCGAAGACTGCTCAAAGTCACTGTGCCTAGTCATCTCTGATGGGAGGAACTCTGTGATCTGCTCGATTAGCAGATGAGTTGTCCAGGTCTAGTCACATGTCCAGTCAGATGAGGTCGTGCAAAAACTTCATCAACAGTCTACCCAGAAAATCAGCATGCAGTTACATCAAGTCATCCAACAGTTCTGAGATTTAAGAGATTTGTTAAATTAGTTAAGCTAAAAATAGAAGTAGCACGTCTTGATCATTTATGATAGGAACGTTTGTAATTTGAATTATAAATACTTCACCTTTTGAAGTATTGAGGGTTGTTGATTTTCACACCCTAACGCTATCAGACTGTACTATTTTTGAAGAGATCTTCCATTAATAAAAAGGAGGCACTTTTACAAGATTCTTGTGTGTATTCACTGGTGATGTTTGCTCTCTAAGTTGAATGCTTTTCTTTCTTTGTAATCATTTTGTTTTCTAATTCTAACCTTTAAGGGTAACGAATGTTGCAGGATTTATCTTAGATACCCTATTTCTGACTCGAAAGATTTTAGTGTTTATCTTTCGGTTTTTTCAATTAAGGAATTCTTAACTGCTTCTTAGTTGAAATTATCTTTCTCATATTTTCTTTTGTCCATCATCTAAGCTACTAAAAGATCTAGTGATTATATTATCTCGCCCTTTGGAAGTCTTCCTTCACGTTTCTAGTTGTATTTCATATTTATTAAAACACAAACCCCATAGCCCAATGGATGTGTAGACTGTCTCAATCAATTCCTAAAACACTCTTACAACAAAAACGACCTATTTCTTTACCTATCCTAACATATAAAATTGGAAACATAGCTAAATCATATAGAGAGATCCCTCTCTGAAGCTAGAAGGGCTAGATCCCAGCTTTGAAAGTGGTTGGATAAAGTTACCTTTGTAGATTTCTTCTGTTTCAACCTCTAGGAAATTTACCAAGTGCTAACACTTTCTCTAACTCTTTTCTCTACAGTTGTCCTGCTCAGCAGACCCAACTGAGCTTGCAAGAACCTCGTATTTGTTCACCAAGGTGACGAAAGAGGCGCAAAACTTATGTAGGGCATATACCATATCCATACCTTCCCTTTCTATAGTATTATAGTTCTGCTCAAACTCAGAAAACATTCTACTAACAAAATATATTGGGTGATCAATGTCTCCTTCACATGGTTGTGTCAAAACTTCTCCAAGTGCAATGGATGAAGCATCCACATTCACATGAAATTCTTTTGTTCAATCTGGAAATCTCAGAATTGGTGCTTCCACCATCTTCTCTTTCAGTATGTCCAAGCTCTCTTGGCATTCATCATTCCACTGAAAACTTATGTCTTTCTTTAATAACTTCTCCATGGGTGCAGTAATATTTGCATATCCCTTTATGAATTTCATGTAGTACCCTATGTGGCCCAATGTTTCTCTCAACTAGCGCATTGACTTTGGTGGTGGTAAATTGACAATAACAACAATCTTTGCAGGGTCTACTATCAAGCCTTGTTTGCATACAATGTGTCCAAGTAGGATACCAAACGGTGTACTGAATATAAATTTCTTAATGTTCAAGGAAATATGACATTGCCTACATCTTTCTAACATTAACCTCAGACTTTCTACATGGTCCTTCAATAAACTGAATGCTTTCCAATCATCCAGATAAACTTCTAAAAATTTATCTATAAAATTCTTGAATGCAGCTACTACTACTCTGGAAAATATTGTTGGTGCATTCTTTAAACCAAATGGAATTATCATGTATTGATATGACCCCCACTCTGTTGAAAATGTAGTTTTGTACCTATCCTCTAGAGTAATTATGATCTGATGGTAACCTGAAAATCCATCTATTAAGGAGTACACTTTTTGTCCTTCCACATTCTATAAAAACCTCATATGTAAATGGAGTAGGAAAAGGATCATGCAAGAATGCATCATTTAATTTCCTTAGATCCACACATATCTTAATACATTTAACCTTCTTTTCCTGGACCACCATTGGACTAATCCACTATGATTCTGCCACAAGCTCTATGATTCTTGATTCTAGCATTCTGTCAATTTCTATCTTCACCTTCTACTTATAGATGGGGTTTAATTTGTATGGTCTCTGTCATACTGGTCTTGAATCTAGTCTGAGGGGTATCTTCATTTCTCCAAGTTCTCCTGCTACCCCTTTCATCTCTGAAAATGTGGCTGGGAATAAATAACTATACTCGTGAAATAATTCAGTTATTTTTTCCATTGTCTCAATGTCCCAGTAATCGCCAATGCTAGCTATATTGGGCTTCTCTTCAGTCTCAATATTGACCTTTTTAATCTTCATAGGTGCAATGAAATATTATGATTGTAACAAGGGTCCTTCCAACCCTCTTTCTCCTTCTCCTTATACTATTTGTATGTCACGTGGGTTTTCCTCTACTTCTTCCTCCTTTGCGGCCTGATAACAGTAAACTAATTGTTCAAGTGTTTCTTTTTTGTAATTTATATCTATTGTCATAGTATCTACCCCATATTCTTCAAATATCTTCCTTTTGATCCTCTATAATGCTAGATCCACCCATGGATTCTCACTTTCAAATGAAAATTTCCTAATAAAGTTATGTTGTATTGTGCCCCAACTCACAGTTTCTCTGCGCAGTTCCTACTCCTTATACCAATTACTAGGTATCCCTTCTAATGTATGAATAAAGTAATGCATCCATTCCCTTGGTGGTATCAATCTCCAGTTAATGACGCAATCATTTATGTGGTGTCTTGGGTTCCCTCTTCCATCATACTTTGGTAAGGGTTTATCCTACTGACTCCTACCAAATCTTATGCACATCAGTCGCTTACACTGATACCAATCCTGAATTACCTTCTTATGTGCACCCCACCATCATGCAGGTGTGTCCCTCAGTGATATATCCAACACTAATAATCTCTAACTATTCAAAACCTTTGATTCAAAATCTATTAGAAATTTTTCTAAATTGTCCTCTTCAGTAAATGTGGGAAACTGTCTTACTTTTGTCCCAACCCATCTTACTGTGCTTGTAACTCTGGCGCACCTCCTAGTAGAGACTTCATGCAATCTTTGCTGCCATTTTTATACTCCAGTATCCGAATATGACATGTCGGAATTGATGCTCCTCCAAATGAATACTCCATCTGTAGTTGGATTTACATAGTCTTCTTCTCGCACAGTTATCCTATACAATTGGTTCACACCATCCTCTAGAACACTGTCAGGCATAGGTTCTACATATATTTCGCAATCTGAGGGATCTAAAGGTGCTACTACCCTAAATTTCAAAGCTTCAAGTCATCTTTCTAGTCTTTAGATTAATTATGGTCTGATTATCAAATGCCTAATCAATTCCCAATAGTGTTGGAAATGGTATAGACTCATCCACCATATCTAGTACTTCAAAGTTTGTTGTGGTGCACACACCATCTAGATCCCTTGTTGTATTCTTCAATCTGCCTATGGGAATCACTCTTTGCTAGTTTTCTAGCTTCAATTGAATATTGGAATACCCTAGTGTAAGTTCTCCCATTGTTTCCCAAGTCTTCTTTGGCAAAATGTTGACATCTGATCCTAAGTCTAGGATAACATTTCTCATATTAAAGTCTCATATATTTGCATTCAATTTCAACTCTCTACTTGTTCTTTTATTTCTATGGACTTGATTAATCTTCTTTGGTTGTGTTCCTATCCCTTATTCTATGCTATATTTCTCAGGCATACTTTTGAAGAAATCCATGGCAATCTTATCATTAAGTAATTTAAAGCAAGATTCCAGGAAATTCTTTAAGTTACTTACTTTCTCTGTTTGCTCTCCTTTGTAAGTATGATCCAAAGATTGAGGCATATCAAAAATAGGAGTATCATACCTCTGCACAATGTTTGATTTGGAGGCTTCACTCTCCTTCAAGAACTCCTTCTTTGCTTCCTTGAAAGTTTCATTCTCCTTCTTTGCATCAAACTATTGTTGTGGCTAATTATTATTCTAAATCCAACACGGAGATTCCTTCTTCTGATCTTGTGCATCTACCCATGTCTTCACTCCTCCTCTAGTCATTGTTATCGCACAGTTTGTAGCTAGGAGTAAAGGCTATAAGGTAGAAGGCCAAACTGATGTGATAGGAACCTATCCCACCCAATGTCACCACAATGGGTAGGTTCTTTCTCTTTAGGGAGGATAGCCCTAGGGGAGACATCCCCGGTGACCTGGGGTTTTGAAGAGATAAAAGGTTAATAGGATGAAGATAAGTTTTTCCCCCCTTCACAGATCACCACCAATCAGAAGTTCCAGCTAAACAGCCAATAATAAAGTAAAACCCAATGAAGAGTAACTGCCTGGAGCAAGACAACAACAAACTGATACTTGCAAGCTTATTTCAATGGGTTAGTACTTCATATCAGTCAAGAACTATATGATATTCAATATAATCAATTTGAAAGTAAATGTTGACGAAGTCAATGTTTACAAAATAATAATGAAAATATAATGTCACTTCACCAATAAATACTAGAATGATGTGGCATTCAATGTAACCAATCAATACTTTGTTTAATTAATGTCTTAACCACCATTTAATTTCTCATAAAGTGAAACGTTGCTGCAATAAAGATGAAATAACCAAGAGTGGCGTCAGCAACTTAGGGTTAGTAGGTTAGGGTTAGTGCAGTTAGGGTTTTAAATTCAAGTTTTGAGAGTGTTTGGATCAAAGTCTTACTTCAACGCTGGAGGTCTTAGGATCAGTGTCTTACAGTTAAATGGAGTCAATTATGAAGGACGCAAGAGTTGAAGGGAGTGAAATTTTAAAGAACTAGAGGGATAAGTTTTGAAGTGTTGTTAAAGCAGGGCTTCAAAATCATAACCCTAGGGGAGAGAGGCTCACTCTGGTGTTGCTAAAGAAAGGCCTTGTGCTCTCTCCTCCTTCCTGGCAAACATCTAGCTCAAATGAAATACAAAATCAAGATAAGAGGGCTTAAAGAGGGAGAGTGTTTCTAAGGCAAGGCTCTTTCATCAAACCCTAAAAGAAAACGGCCCTAGGTGTAGATGACCTAGGCCTGGGACGTCCTCTTCCTATTGAAGTTAAAATGGTACGGCTAGCTAAAGGGAGGAATAAAAAGGAGTGTATCTATGCCTAGGCTCTCTTCTTCTTCTTCAATGGATAAAAGCTTTTCTATCAAGGGACATGAGACAAGGACCTACTTGTGTGCTTGTCACCTAGGGTTTTTATTCAGCAAATTATAAATACATGTAAGAAAATAAGACTATAACCATTCAATCAAGAATTTTTGCAGAAAAATACTTACAATTCATCAAGAAATAATCATGCAAACCCTAGTTGTAACACCTTCCTTCAAGAAAAACACCATAAAATGCCAAAAATCTCTTCCTTCAACAAGTGTGCCTTCCTCAATTCATCCAATCACCCAAATAGGGCGCTAAAATCAGACCTCACTATGAGTGAGTCTATTGTTATGATAAAATGAGAGTGAAAATCCCTCAGTTATACAAAACCTTGACCTAATTTTACATTTTAGGTCAGTTAAAAGGCCGACAAGGCCAAATTATCAAAATCATATTGTTTTACATTAAATTGTCAAATTAAAACCCTAATTGAGTTGTAAAGAGATAAGAATCCCCTCTAAGGGAGTCGTTAGCCCCTTCTATGGAAAATGGGGCATCCTGGAGAAAAACGTTAGCCCTCCTTGGGCTTCTCCAACCTGCCACACGTGCCAATACTACCCAGTCTACCTCCCAAAACGTCCATACTATTGGATGACATCATAGCTATGATGGGTGAAATCCTAGGCCTTCCAAAGCCAACATTCCACTGAAAAAGGGCAAATCCCCCTAGGTCAAGCTCTATCGGGGTGCCTCTGGTGGAACGTCCTCTTCTTCTCCAGTGCAAGACACTTATCCATCTATGTCTCATCTCTGCCCCATGGTGGGGTTTCAACATCCATCTGATGGGATCTTCAGCCCCATGGAGGTCCGAAATGATCATCTCCCCATGTGTACTGATCCAAATGGTACCTATCCCTTGGGTATGGTCCTACACATCAAAGGTTATGCCCTCCATGGGCTCATCAGTCACAGGGATCATAGAAATTTCAATCACATTTCATCATTAATATTATTAAACACACATAAAATCCCTAATACATCAATCAATAGCTCAAAGACGTTACACAAGCCTGCAATACAAGTCTGGGGAAAAGGACAAGGCTTCCTATTGGGCTAGTATCCACAGAAAAAGGAAAGTTCCCAGAGAGACCTTATCCAAGCCATGTAAGTGGATGATGTGGTCGAGGGATGTCCAAACATGTGGGTGCAGTAAGGGCCAAGGATGTAATGTGTTACCTGTGGGTGCCTTTGTAGAAGGCGAGTTGTCCCTGTCATGGATGCATTTTTTTCCAAGCCCATTCTTGCCTTTATTCTTTTATTTGTTTTTTTTGTTCAAAAGCTAATCAGGGGACACTGCCTTGGCATGGTAACTAGAGCATACAACGTTACCCACAAGTACTTTTGCAGAGATGAAAGGTTGTCTCGTGATGAGACCCCCTTTCCCTTGGCCATGCAACCAAGAGTCACTGCCCTGGTGTGGTAACCAGCTGGTGGCAATGTCATACTGCTAAGTACCCATGGACCTAACAGGCTAGCTCGTGATGAGACCCCCAATCCTTTGATTAGGTATTTTTTTATTATTTCTTCAGGTCCCTCTTGTTCCTTGCTGAGAAGCTTTTTATTGCTTTCTCATGGATCCCTGGGCAAAGCATCTCGAGATTTTATTCTTAGGCTTTTATCTTTTATCTTTTACCAGCTTGCTTTTACCTTCTGGGCCTTTAGCCCCTTCTTCCCACGAGGTAAGGTGCAATCCTAAAAATAGGTCAACCCAATGCTTGGACAAGGGGAATGGGATAGGTGAGCGGGAAACAAGATTTAAGAGTGGTGCTATGATGGGAGCGGACGATGGATTTTTCAGAAATCCCCCCAGGGGAAAACCAAAACCTACAAACACAGGCTTGCTAGGGCACCCTGTCAACCCCTCCCAAACATGGTCAAGTGGGCAAATGTAAGATCAAATCAGTTGTTAGAGATAAAAGGAATCAGATGCATATATTTAAAGGT
>JZKD02S1357033.1:630287-643289 GCA_000966675.3 Picea glauca | reverse complement strand
TCATCATAGTCTTCTCCCTCCATCTGGGAGAACCTCTAGTTCTGGATCTCACAATGCTTTCATTCATAAATCTTCCATACACTGTTCTTCATCACAACTTTCAGTTCCTCTGCTTAATTTCTTTTAGTGAGTTCATATCAGGCTGGTAGTCTTGTGATTCTCAATACAATGACTGGTTGTTCTGGCTTTTCTTTCTTTCTTGGAATCTTCATGTTCTTTCTCATGTTTCTCTTTAGCTCTTGGGTCCATGGAGTTTTCTATAGATTTTATGCCCTAAAGATTCCAACTTTTTTCTTTTATCATAGGATCATGGATGTGGATGGACAACCAAGGATACTTTAAGGCTTCTTTTCGAAGAAGTCTTATTCTAAAGTCAAACTGAACACGTACTGCTTTTCATGGCTGCTACCATGGATATATACTTCATCATCTTCAATGGATCATAGGATTAGCTCCCTCCTAATCCTTGCTTCATGTATGAAAGCATGCTCTTCTTTTGGAAATATATAATCAACTCCCTCCATCTAACAGAGTCCACGCTTCCGTATGCATCCTTATTGCCTTCTGCAAAGTGTCATAAGTCTTTCTCCAATTTCCTCTTGATTGTTGACTTCTTTTTGTCTTTACTTCTTCTAGGTTTCTTTATGATTGATTCTAATTTCGGCTTATCTTGCAGTTGTTACTTATGTAATAGCTTCCACATGAATTGTTACCAGGGGTTGTTGATGTACTTCATCCTTTCATGTGTATTGTCTGACTTGTAGTCATTATGGTAGCAATCCTTATCTTGTTGTTCTTTCATAGGTATAGTTTCTCTTTGAACATATTATCTTCTAAGAAATAAATATGCAAGGTATGTACAGAAAACATGGTATGTACAAGAACTATGAAGAGTATTGTTACCTTGTCTTAGAAGAAGAAGTATGTTTCATCCTGCTTAGTCTTCTTTGAAGGTTCATTTTCTTCGGCAACTGATGCTTTGTGTGTCTCCTTCCTTTTCTTTAGCTCGGGACAATGATTCTTGTATTGACCATATTTTCGACAGTTGAAGCATTGTATTTCTGACATATCTTTCTCTTGATTTGGCTTCTTCCTTGAGCCAAACGTCCTTTTGTTCTTGAAATTCTTGAATCTTGTTGTGAAGGCTTGATCATCGTATTTATTTTGAGGTTTCTCTTTTGCACTAATCCTTGATTCTTCTTGTGCACAACAAGTCCAAAGTTCTTCAAATGTAGGATACTCCTTCCTTGTGTTCATGCTTGCAGCAAATGCATCCCATGTCTTGGGAAGACCGTTGAGTACTATATTTACCAGTTCCTTCTCTGAAGTGATTTCTTCAATAGCTTGTAGTTGATCTCTTAACTAAGAGATTCTCACAAAGTATAATGGTATGTTGTCATCATCATTCATCTTCATGTCACGAAGCTCATTCTTCAGACTCATTACTTGTCCAATGTTTCAGACTGAGAAGAGGTTAGTTAGGGCATCGTACATCTTTTTAGACGAATCAAGATGGGAGATGTCGGGTATCAAGTGGTATTTTATAGAATCCACTATGATACTCATGGCATTGATGTCATTGTCTTTGAACTTCTCCATAACTGCAACGTTCTACGGTTCCTTCTCTTTTCCTTCTTCAAACTCTGGTTCCACAATCTTTCCTTTCACAATATCCAACACTTTATTCTTGGCAAGGATGAAATCAATCCTTGTCTTCCATACTCTGAAGTTAGAAACCCCTTCTAACTTGTTTTCTGACTTCATAGAGTAATTCATCGCTGCTTTGACTTGGTCAACCCTAGATTTGACCAAAAACTCAAACTTGACGTCTTAGCTTGCTGAGAGTACCAGGAGGTGCGCTAGGCTAGGGAGCACTAGTCTATCCATAAACTAGGCCAATCCCTTCACTTAAGGTGCCTCAACGAGAGGATTAGGGTTTCGTTGTTGCAGCAAAAACTAGTTGCAACTGCAACTGCAACTGAGCAAATCCTCTCAATCTATCTTCCAACGGTTAGACTGTCCGAAGATAGTGTGGGCCCATAACTTGTTAGAATATAATGGATGTGCTCGTTTAACCATAGACAATATAGTAATATTGTCACCCAACCATAGACCGAAGCCACCCTCGAGCACCTTAACCTTGATAGAGAATCATTCCGGAAGCAAAACCTAGACTGGATAGCCAAACAAAGGTGGCGCGCCTTTCTTCAAGTATAGCGCACCAAGCAAGAGCAACAAGAGTTGATCAGAGAATCCAAACCATAGCCAAGAGAGAGTCCAAGCCAAAACCGAAATCGGCTAGCTGCAGCAGCTGCAACAACAACTCTCCTCCAAACTTGCGCACAAATTGGCCAACTGCAGTGCGCACAAGTGTTGTTTCTGCAGTTCTGAGAACACTGGCCAGAATGAAGACTGGACTCCTGTATTTATACTAATTCT
Source organism: Picea glauca (assembly GCA_000966675.3). Lineage (NCBI taxonomy): Eukaryota > Viridiplantae > Streptophyta > Pinopsida > Pinales > Pinaceae > Picea > Picea glauca. The sequence continues at coordinate 640,850 of JZKD02S1357033.1, read as the reverse complement.
GGCAAACTGTCTAGGCCGACTTCTCATTCTGGGTACTAATTATTTAGTATATAACATTTCCTTTAGTCGACTTCTTCTCTTGGAGGCTAATAGCCTAATACAAGTCATTCTCTTGAGCCAACTTGTCTTATAGGGTTATTAACCAATTAATTAGGGTTTCTTCTTGCTTCCCGAAATATTCTATTATTGTCAGGTTTACACGTGGAGGTAAATACCCCCCGCAACTACCATAATATCAACATGTGTGTGGACTGTCTCTCCAACTCACACACCATCTCTACCACCACCTGCATGCGCACTCCAAAAAATTGTTAACACATGTGGCTTGTTAATTTAATAATGTTCGTGTGATCGTACATCATACGGTGGCTTTGCAGTTTACACATGTGCGGCCGTATGATTTGTATTGTAGTTGTACAACTGTTGTACGACGGATGTATGCTACCCTTTAATTTATTTTTATTTCTTTAACTTCCTCCAGACCTATAACGAGACAGAAAAAAAAACTCCTACGCTACAAAAAAATCACGATCTGTGCAAATCAGGTTTTCCTTTTAGAACCAAGGCTCCAATGCCATGTTAATTTCCCTTAAACCCAGCACCTTACAATTAGCCATGTTCAAGGTGGGCCATGTTTATTATTATTAATCTGGGCTCTCATCCTAGGATAATGGCCCACCTGAGGAAAAAACAAATTAGCAAATAGCCAAGCATTACAAACCTCAAGATCAGTCATTTGATCTTGTTGCTTGGTTGTTATCTCCCTTGTTGCCCCTTTGCTCATTTCCTCAAACCCTACCCTGCACACTTGGATGAAGGTCCTTCTTCACCCAATCAATGAGATCTCACTCTCTCATTGTGTCTGTGTGTGTGTGTGTGTGTCCTCCTCTCACATAGGTTGCCTTTTATAACCTTGAGTTTACCCTAAATCCAAAACCCTAGATCTCCAAAGTGATTAACGGTTGAGATCTAATCTCACGTTCACGTGAGATTAATGGCTAGGATTTAATTTAATTACAAAAACCTTGGCATTTAATTAAATTTAAACTCACTTTATTATAATAAGACATAACTTAAATAATTAACTTATAAAGTAAATTTCCTAAGGTTCATAGGAGTATTAACGTCTCCCACACGTTAGTCACGCTAACTCGTGGGAGTACCTATCCAATGCTACTAAAACATCAACACTTTGTGCTAAATGGCTCATTAGGGCCTTGGAAGGGAAAGAACCCTAGAAAGTTCTTTTAAGGAGTTGCATTTAACAAGGAGCTCCACATAGCATGAATCCATGGTTGGGCTTGAGCCTTTAAGAGTCTCATCTTAACCTCGTGCAAAGTCAATTAAATGAACCTTTGTGGCATAAAGCATTTCACTATCATGGGAGACCATCAAGCCATTTCTGAGTTGGAAAGGCAATAGTTTTACTCAATCTATCCTTCAATAAGCATCAGATTTGGTGGTTGCCCATTTTGTTTTGGGGATGGAAAACCCCTTTGGTAGAATCACCTTGGTCCTTAACATTAAAATTTTCCATAAGAGTTAGGACTTCCTAGATATTTGACTCTTGCACCAAGGATTCAGTGCAATGACCTAAGATCAAGGAATCATTCAATCTTATGAATTTAAATAGAGTTGACATAGATCGAAACAAGCATTTGATTCCAAATTACCTCCTTTTCAAGTTGGGCATCAAGCTTCCAACTAATTGGTGGAAGTAGTGGGATTGGAATATTTGAAGGCCTTCCAAAAATACAAGCCAATCAATGGGCATATTGGCTTATAGTCAGTTCTAGACACAATTGAAAATTTTATGAAAGCTAAAGTCTAAGCTATCTACTTAGGAGTGAGAGTAAATCCCTTTGGTAAGCCAAAAAAGGCCTTTTCACTAGTTTGGAAGCCTAGTTGCAAGCCATCATTTGGTTCATCTAAGTATCCCTTACCTCAAATGCCCATTTTGCAATGGCCTCGAGTCCCTAAAGCACCTCTTCTAGTTATGTCAATTTGCCAAATCCCCCTAGTAATGAGTCTCAATGTTTAGCAGCCACTTATCACCCAACCCCATTTCCTTGTATGTAGTTCTTATAATTGATAAATTTCCCTAGATTGTGGAGTTTCAATCTACATGGAAACTCATGAGAATTGAAACATTTATTTTAATATGAAAATTTTCAATTTTAATACAAAAAATGTGAAATGGTAATATTTTCAACCAAGCCGCTACAAACAAGATTGTTGCTTTGGATGATGAGATTTCAATGTGTTTGTTTTTTTCTTTTTTTAATGCTTCAATAAATAAGTACATCTGGAGTTAATTTGGTTACATCATACAAACAATAGGTTACATCTGAAGTAATTGAATGATGAAATTTTAGAGTAATTGGATGATGAAATTTCAATGTGTTGATGTTTTTTTCTATTTTTTAAATGCTTCATATATTACTTCAAAGAACAAATAAGTGCATCTGGAGTCAAAATGGTTACATCGTGTAGAAAACAGGGGTGCCAAGATAGTCCCAATCTACGAAATCCAAAAAGGAAATCACATGAGCCCAAGGCCCCACAAGGAGGGACTCAACATCACAACAAAATGCACAGTAGAGAACTCGCCAGAGTAAAGTCAATGCTTTCTTAAAGCTCCACAACTCCCCAAGAGTAAAGGGATGAGGAACCTCCTTGAAGGTAACTTTACAACAATGTTTCCACAGAATGCCAATTTCAACCAAACAAATTAAAAACCAAAGTAATTTAAAATTGTCGCTAACCATCCAAGTGTCCAAATTAGTAATGCCAACTTTGTTCAACCTACTCTTGATGCCCAATCCTTGATGAAGCAATAGCCACCCCCAAACTTTATCTCTAAACGAGGCACAAGCCTTCCAAATGGATTGACACCTCCTCAACCATCACTCCACAAAATCTTCAAGCCTCGACCTTTTATTTAAGCATGAACCTACATTAAAGGAGTGCCTAAACAAGTCATAAAGATCCTTCGCCTCACACACACACACACACACACACACACACACACACACATATATATATATATATATATATATATATATAATCCTTTCGAAGCTAACATTTTCCTTGCATAATTTGGTGAGAGTCCAATTTGACCCCCTGAAAACCACAACATCCATATTGGTCGAGATGTTAGATCCCAAGCATCCCAAGATCTCTCCAACTACCAAGAAATCCAAGGGATTGTATGCCAAGCCACCCACAACCTCTCAAGTGAAATTGAATCTAGGATCACAATTGTCTTTGCATTATTGAGACACACTAAGCCTTGACAAGAGGAAACCCCTTCCACTACTTGTATCACCCATTTGTGTGCAAGGGCTAAACCCCCCTACCTCTTGGACTTCTAAATCAAGAAGGCACAAACCCCCTTAAGCTTGGGGTAAGGCACAGATGTCCCCATCTACCAAAGGGAGAGCCCATTAGTCCCTCCCTGTTTTTCCCAAAGAAATCTCTCGAGCACATGCTTTACTCCTCATATCTCTTTACTTCCCAATGTGTTAATCTTTCTCTGTAGATTGCAATGTGAGTTCAAAAAGTGGGGTTGGGTGGTGCTCACCTACACCAATGCATAGACTATTGGAGAGTGTGCCCTACACCATGAGCTAACAGCATCCAATTGCTTCTCCAACTCTAAACTCCCGGTGGTCTCAACATAGTGGTTGTCAACATCACCATTGCTCTACCAAACCATGCGGAAACGCCATTAATGACACTAGGCCCTCAAATNTTTGGTGAGAGTCCAATTTGACCCCCTGAAAACCACAACATCCATATTGGCCAAGATGTTAGATCCCAAGCATCCCAAGATCTCTCAAACTACCAAGAAATCCAAGGATTGTATGGCAAGCCACCCACAACCTCTCAAGTGAAATTGAATCTAGGATCACAATTGTCTTTGCATTATTGAGACACACTAAGCCTTGACAAGAGGAAACCCCTTCCACTACTTCTATCACCCATTTGCGTGCAAGGGCTAAACCCCCCTACCTCTTGGACTTCTAAATCAAGAAGGCCCAAACCCCCTTAAGCTTGGGGTAAGGCACAACTGTCCCCATCTACCAAAGGGAGAGCCCATTAGTCCCTCCCTATTTTTCCCAAAGAAATCTCTCGAGCACATGCTTTACTCCTCATATCTCTTTACTTCCCAATGTGTTAATCTTTCTCTGTAGATTGCAATGTGAGTTCAAAAAGTGGGGTTGGGTGGTGCTCACCTACACCAATGCATAGACTATTGGAGGGTGTGCCCTACACCATGAGCTAACGACGACTAATTGCTTCTCCAACTCTAAACTCCCGGTGGTCTCAACATAGTGGTTGTCAACATCACCATTGCTCTACCAAACCATGTAGAAACACCATTAATGACACTAGGCCCTCAAATGATAAATTTCCTACATTTCCCTTGGCTTATTTCTAAGATTGAGAAGCCAGAATGGAAAGAGAATCATTGCTAGAAAATTAATGTTCTTGAACCAAAGCCACACAACCAAAGGTGGGGAGGGACACGAAAAATTATTAGGATGATAAACTAGGCTTCAACCCTAATTGCAATTGTAGTGTGATCATTTTTTTGTAAGTCATTATATTGTGCCTTAGTTATGCCTTAGTTATATATATATGTGAGGCGAAGGATCTTTATGACTTGTTTAGGCACTCCTTTAATGTAGGTTCCTGCTTAAATAAAAGGTCGGGTCTTGAAGATTTTGTGGAGTGATGGTTGAGGTGTCAATCCATTTGGAAGGCTTGTGCCTCGTTTAGAGATAAAGTTTGGGGGTGGCTATTGCTTCATCAAGGATTGGGCATCAAGAGTAGGTTGCACAAAGTTGGCATTACTAATTTGGACACTTGGATGTTTAGCGACAATTTTAAATTACTTTGGTTTTTAATTTGTTTGGTTGAAATTGGCATTCTGTGGAAACATTGTTGTAAAGTTACCTTCAAGGAGGTTCCTCATCCCTTTACTCTTGGGGAGTTGTGGAGCTTTAAGAAAGCATTGACTTTACTCTGGCGAGTTCTCTACTGTGCATTTTGTTGTGATGTTGAGTCCCTCCTTGTGGGGCCTTGGGCTCATGTGATTTCCTTTTTGGATTTCGTAGATTGGGACTATCTTGGCACCCCTGTTTTCTACACGATGTAACCATTTTGACTCCAGATGCACTTATTTGTTCTTTGAAGTAATATATGAAGCATTTAAAAAATAGAAAAAAACATCAACACATTGAAATTTCATCATCCAATTACTCTAAAATTTCATCATTCAATTACTTCAGATGTAACCTATTGTTTGTATGATGTAACCAAATTAACTCCAGATGTACTTATTTATTGAAGCATTAAAAAAAGAAAAAAACAAACACATTGAAATCTCATCATCCAAAGCAACAATCTTGTTTGTAGCGGCTTGGTTGAAAATATTACCATTTCACATTTTTTGTATTAAAATTGAAAATTTTCATATTAAAATAAATGTTTCAATTCTCATGAGTTTCCATGTAGATTGAAACTCCACAATCTAGGGAAATTTATCAATTATAAGAACTACATACAAGGAAATGGGGTTGGGTGATAAGTGGCTGCTAAACATTGAGACTCATTACTAGGGGGATTTGGCAAATTGACATAACTAGAAGAGGTGCTTTAGGGACTCGAGGCCATTGCAAAATGGGCATTTGAGGTAAGGGATACTTAGATGAACCAAATGATGGCTTGCAACTAGGCTTCCAAACTAGTGAAAAGGCCTTTTTTGGCTTACCAAAGGGATTTACTCTCACTCCTAAGTAGATAGCTTAGACTTTAGCTTTCATAAAATTTTCAATTGTGTCTAGAACTGACTATAAGCCAATATGCCCATTGATTGGCTTGTATTTTTGGAAGGCCTTCAAATATTCCAATCCCACTACTTCCACCAATTAGTTGGAAGCTTGATGCCCAACTTGAAAAGGAGGTAATTTGGAATCAAATGCTTGTTTCGATCTATGTCAACTCTATTTAAATTCATAAGATTGAATGATTCCTTGATCTTAGGTCATTGCACTGAATCCTTGGTGCAAGAGTCAAATATCTAGGAAGTCCTAACTCTTATGGAAAATTTTAATGTTAAGGACCAAGGTGATTCTACCAAAGGGGTTTTCCATCCCCAAAACAAAATGGGCAACCACCAAATCTGATGCTTATTGAAGGATAGATTGAGTAAAACTATTGCCTTTCCAACTCAGAAATGGCTTGATGGTCTCCCATGATAGTGAAATGCTTTATGCCACAAAGGTTCATTTAATTGACTTTTCACGAGGTTAAGATGAGACTCTTAAAGGCTCAATCCCGACCATGGATTCATGCTATGTGGAGCTTCTTGTTAAATGCAACTCCTTAAAAGAACTTTCTAGGGTTCTTTCCCTTCCAAGGCCCTAATGAGCCATTTAGCACAAAGTGTTGATGTTTTAGTAGCATTGTATAGGTACTCCCACAAGTTAGTGTGTCTAACGTGTGGGAGACGTTAATACTCCTATGAACCTTAGGAAATTTACTTTATAAGTTAATTATTTTAGTTAATGTCTTATTATAATAAAGTGAGTTTAAATTTAATTAATTTCCAAGGTTTTTGTAATTAAATTAAATCCTAGCCATCAATCTCACGTGAACGTGAGATTAGATTTCAATCGTTAATCACTTTGGAGATCTAGGGTTTTGGATTTAGGGTAAACTCAAGGTTATAAAAGGCAACCTATGTGAGAGGAGGACACACACACACAGACACAGTGAGAGTGATATCTCATTGATTGGGTGAAGAAGGAACTTCATCCAAGTGTGCAGGGTAGGGTTTGAGGAAATGAGCAAAGGGGCAACAAGGGAGATAACAACCAAGCAACAAGATCAAATGATTGATCTTGAGGTTTGTAATGCTTGGCTATTTGCTAATTTGTTTTTTCCTCAGGTGGGTCATTATCCTAGGATGAGAGCCCAGATTAATAATAATAAACATGGCCCACCTTGAACTTGGTTAATTGTAAGGTGATGGGTTCAAGGGAAATTAACATGGCATTGGAGCCCTGGTTCTAAAAGGAAAACCTGATTTGCACAGATCATGATTTTTTGTAGCGTAGGAGTTTTTTTTTCTGTCTCGTTACTGGTCTGCAGGAAATTAAAGAAATAAAAATAAATTAAAGGGTTGCATACATCAGTCGTACAACAGTTGTACAACTACCATACAAATCATATGGTCGCACACGTGCAAACTACAGAGCCACCGTATGATGTACGGTCACATGAACATTACTAAATTAACAAGCTACATGTGCTAACAATTTTTTGGAGTGCGCAGGCAGGTGGTGGTAGAGATGGTGTGTGAGTTGGAGAGACAGTCCACACACGTGTTGATATTATGGTAGTTGCGGGAGGTATTTACCTCCATGTGTAAACCTGACAATAATAGAATATTTCAGGAAGCAAGAAGAAACCCTATTTAATTGGTTAATAACCCTAGAAGATAAGTCGGCTCAAGAGAATGACTTGTATTAGGCTATTAGCCTCCAAGAGAAGAAGTCGACTAAAGGAAATGTTATATACTAAATAATTAGTACCCAGAATGAGAAGTCGACCCAGATAGTTTGCCAGAATTAGTATAAATACAGGAGGTCAGTCTTCATTCTGACCAGTATTCTCAGAACTGCAGAAGCAACACTTGTGCGCACTGCAGTTGGCCAATTTGTGCGCAAGTTTGGAGGAGAGCTGCTGTTGCAGCTGCTGCAGCTAGCCGATTTCAGTTTTGGCTTGGACTCTCTCTTGGTTATGGTTTGGACTCTCTGATAAGCTCTTGTTTCTCTTGCTTGGTGCGCTATCCTTGAAGAAAGGTGCACCACCTTTGTTTGGCTATCCAGTCTAGGTTTTGCTTCCAGAATGATTCTCTGTCAAGGTTAAGGTGTTCAGGGGTGGCTTCGACCTATGGTTGGGTGAAAATATTACTATATTATCTATGGTTAAACGAGCACATCCATTATATTCTAACAAGTTATGGGCCCACACTATCTTCAGACAGTCTAACCGTTGGAAGATATATTGGGAGGATTTGCTCAGTTGCAGCTAGTTTTTGCTGCAACAACGAAACCCTAACCCTCTCATTGAGGCACCTTAAGTGAAGGGATTGACCTAATTTCTGGATAGACTAGTGCTCCCTAGCCTAGCACACCTCTTGGTACTCTCAGCAAGCTAAGATGTCAAGTTTGAGTTTTTGGTCAAATCTAGGGTTGACCAAGTCAAAGCAGCCATGAATTACTCTATGAAGTTAGAAAACAAGTTAGAAGGGGTTTCTAACTTCAGAGCATGGAAGACAAGGATTGATCTCATCCTTGCCAAGAATAAAGTGTTGGATATCGTGAAAGGAAAGATTATGGAACCAGAGTTTGAAGAAGGAAAAGAGAAGGAACCATAGAACGTTGCAGTCATGGAGAAGTTCAAAGACAATGACATCAATGCCATGAGTATCATAGTGGATTCTATAAAAGACCACTTGATACCCGACATCTCCCATCTTGATTCGTCTAAAAAGATGTATGATGCCCTAACAAACCTCTTTTCAGTCTGAAACATTGGACAAGTAACGAGTCTGAAGAATAAACTCTGTGACATGAAGATGAATTATGATGACAATATAACATCATACTTTGTGAGAATCTCTCAGTTAAGAGATCAACTGCAAGCTATTGAAGAAATCACTTCAGAGAAGGAACTGGTAAATATAGTACTCAACGGTCTTCCAAAGACATGGGATGCATTTGCCACAAGCATGAACACAAGGAAGGAGTATCCTACATTTGAAGAACTTTGGACTTGTTGTGCACAAGAAGAATCAAGGATTAGTGCAAAAGAGAAACCTCAAAAGAAATACGATGATCAAGCCTTCACAACAAGATTCAAGAATTTCAGGAACAAAAGGACATTTGGCTCAAGGAAGAAGCCAAATCAAGAGAAAGATATGTCAGAAATACAATGCTTCAACTGTCAAAAATATGGTCACTACAAGAATCATTGTCTCGAGCTAAAGAAAAGGAAGGAGACACATGAAGCATTAGTTGCCGAAGAAAATGAACCTTCAAAGAAGACTAAGCAGGATGAAACATACTTCTTTTTCTAAGACAAGGTAACAATACTCTTCATAGTTCTTGTACATACCATGTTTTCTGTACATACCTTGCATATCTATTTCTTAGAAGATAATATGTTCAAAGAGAAACTATACCTAGGAAAGAAAAACAAGATAAGAACTGCTACCACAATGACTACAAGTCAGACAATACACATGAAAGGATGAAGTACATCAACAACCCTTGGTAACAATTCATGTGGAAGCTATTACATAAGTAACAACTGCAAAATAAGCCAAAATCAGAATCAATCTTGAAGAAAACTAGAAGTAAAGACAAACAGAAGTCAACAATCAAGAGGAAATTGGAGAAAGACTTATGACACTTTGCAGAAGGCAATAAGGATGCATACATAAGAGCATGCTTTCATACATGAAGCAAGGATTAGGAGGGAGCTAATCCTATGATCCATTGAAGATGATGAAGTATATATCCATGGTAGCAGCCATGAAAAACAGTACGTGTTCAGTTTGACTTTAGAAGAAGCGTTCTTCGAAAAGAAGCCTTAAAGTATCCTTGGTTGTCCATCCACATCCATGATCCTATGATGAAAGAAAAAAGTTGGAATCTTGAGGGCATGAAATCTATAGAAAACTCCATGGACCCAAGAGCTAAAGAGAAACACGAGAAAGAACATGAAGATTCCAAGAAAGAAAGAAAAGCCAGAATAACCAGTCATTGTATTGAGAATCACAAGACTACCAACCTTATATGAACTCACTAAAAGCAACTAAGCAGAGGAACTAAAAGTTTTGATGAAGAACAGTGTATGGAAGACTTATGAATGAAAGCATTGTGAGATCCAGAACTAGAGGTTCTCCCAGATGGAGGGAGAAGACTATGATGATTGCTTGTTCCAGTAAACGGTCTACATGAGCCATTATATCTGCCACATCCATGGGTTGGAGTTTACATCAGATGAATGCAAAGACTGTTCTCCAGAATAATTGAACAAAGAATGTATGTAGAACAACCTCAAGGCTTTGAGGTATACCATGAAGAGACTCTTGTATGTAGATGGAAGGTCTTGTATGGATTCAAAACAACTTGGTGCAGAGCCTCAAATGCACATCAGAAGTGTGGTGAAAAACCTTCTATAACAAGATACTGTATCAAAATGGTTACTCAGAACTCAAGGATGATGGATTGCCAATCCATGACAAAGCTCTCATGATGACAGAAGAAGTACCACTTGGATATGTTCCAGTTTGACTCTTGCCACGATGTTATGAGCTAGCAGGAAACAAAAGATGAATCGAACAATGATATACTATATTGATCAGAGCTATATGAAGCCTTCAAAGAAAACCAGTGTTCCAGAAAAACTAAAGAACATTGAGATCAAGCATTACATTCTCTGTGATAAAGTCCAGAAAAGAAAAGTGATTCTCTAATATAT
>JZKD02S1357033.1:581082-592754 GCA_000966675.3 Picea glauca | reverse complement strand
TCTCTTTGTTTCTTTGGAGCTCTGTAGTCTTTCTTCAGATGTCCTTTCTTCCCACAATTCTAGCACTCTATCTTTCCAAGTCTGGATTTGGATCTGCCCTTCCTATAATTTCCGCGGTTCCCTGAGCCCTTTCCTCTATCCTTTTGTCTTCCCCTGTTCTCCATGTTCAAAGCATTACCTGATGTCTCACCTGTGCTTTTCCTTCGCATTTCCTCATTAAGGATAACACCAACAACATCATCAAATTTTAAAGTATTGGAACCAAAGACAGAGTTACTTACAACCATGACCAAGCTGTTCCAACTTTCTGGCAATGAGCACAAGATTAGAAGAGCCCTGACCTCATCATCAAAGTCCACTTTTACAGAACTTAGTTTATTAGTAACCATATTAAATTCATTTAAATGATCTACAACAGACCCATCTTTTGACATCTCCATATTAAATAATCTCTTCATTAGAAATTCCTTATTGGATGCCGAGGGTTTTTCATACAATTTGGCCAATGCGTCCATCAAACCCTTGATTGTCTTTTCTTTTGAAATATTGAAAACCATCGACGCTTCCAGACTCAGCCGTATCGTTCCTAGAGCCTTTCTGTCAAGAATCTCCCATTTTTCGTCCTTCATGGCCGTCGGCTTCTTTGCTACTCCACCCAATGGTAGGAATAGATCTTTCTGATATAAATAATCTTCCACCTGCATCTTCCATAACTAGTAGTTTTGGCCGTTAAATTTCTCGACCCTAAACTTTCCATTTTCCAACATTGCTCCCACTCGAACCAGGAACCCTCTTTTCCTGCGAGTGACCTTTCGCTATAATACCAGTTGTTAGAAAAACAGGACTGTGGAGCAATAAAATAAAACAAATGCGGAAACAAAACATAGAAGATACACAATACAATAGAGACACAGATTTACGTGGTCCACCCAGTGTGGGCTACATCCACCAGACAAATTGCCAGGTCCTTCCTTTATTATTATCCAACATATGAAGGGATACAACCTACAACAAACCCGCTGTAACTTCCTCTTCTTTCTCTCACAGTCTCCTATCTTAGAATACAATATTCACCATCAACCATAGCCACAATACATTTCCCTCATAAAAGAGGGTTTCCTTCTAGGGAAAAAAACCCTAACATAATCTCTATCGTTAGATCCGCGACCTTATAATGAACGGTTCAGATTTACAATGAAATTACAATATACATTTACAAGGCAATTTTTCCTTCGGGGGATTCATCCTCGAACCCCCATCAGGGGATGCTGCCCCCGAACCCCCACTGGGGCCCCGCTTTCCCCCAGACTCCCCATCCGGGGGGATAGCCCCCCTGGACCCCACAGAGGGGGTACCCCCCCTCTACACTCCCCCGCGTGGAAGAGTGTACATACTTTTGGGGTGTAAATAGTTCATGGGGTATAAACACGGATGAAAGCAAGGACCTCTGAATCAGGAAGATAATCAGGCTCCACAACCAACAGAGGATGGTGGACCGATGATTCTACTGTTGTATTTAGATGACCCATTTTTAATAGGTGCGAAAAAACTCATCATTGAATGTAAGAGAAAATTGGCTGTAGAATTCGAGATGAAATATTTAGGAATGATGCACTACTTCTTGGGACTAGAATTTTGGCAGAGATTAGATGAGATTTTCCTAAATCAAGGAAAGTATGGTGTGGAAATCTTGAAGAGGTTAGAGATGTTGGATTGTAAGGCCATGGTTACCCCAATGGTATCAAATCTTAAGTTGTTGCAGGATACAACTTCAAATCTTGTGGATTCTGCCTTATACAAATAGATAGTGGGCTCATTGATGTATGTTTTGTTTTGAACACCTTGAGTCAACATTTGGAGCAGCCTAGACAGGTTCATTTGGTTGCAGCAAAACATGTGTTGAGGTACCTTAAGGGTACTCTAGATCATGGTCTTTGGTATAGATCTGAACATGAGTTTGGATTGTATGGATAATTAGATTCAGATTGGGCCGACAATATTCCTAACTGGAAGAGCACTTCCAGATATTGTTTCAGTCTTGGCTCCAATATGGTCTCGTGGAGCAGCATAAAACAATCATGTGTGGCACTCAGTATGGTTAAAGTTGAGTATGTGGTAGCATGTGCAACGAGTAGAGTATAAGTATGGCTTAAGAATATGTTGTTTGGGTTATCTGGTCTCGGATTGGAGGCAACCTGCATTTGGTGTAACAACGAGAATTGTATGAAGTTGTCAGAAAACTCGGTGTTCCATGACTAGTCGAAGCATATTGAGATCATATACTACTATATCATGGATATGATATAGAGGGGAGAAGTGAAGCTCCAGTTCAGGACTATCGAGGATCAGGTTGTGGATGCGCTCACCAATCCGTTGTCGAGGAAAAATTTCGAGTACTTCAGGGAAAAGCTTGGTGTGGTCCTCTTTAGAGGGAGTGATAGGTGGAACTCATCCAACATGAAAAAAGGTTGACACTGAGTATGGAAAAATATCATCCAACATGAAAAAGGGTTGGCACTGAGTCTGGTGGGTCTCATCCAACATGAAAAAGGGATGGCACTGAAACATGAGTGGACATGATCAGGTACTGATGCATCACAGGGAGTGGATATCCTGGGGACATGTTGTAGATATTGAGAGCTACCCACATAAATTAGTTGCATGGGGTGAAGTCATGTTGCACTATCAATATCTGAGGATGTATATATTCACATGTTCAACAGTGAATGGATGTGAGCTAGTGTGGTATCAGACTTGGAGTTTGTTTCTGGAAAAAAATACCTTCCTAGTTAAGAGGGAGTGTTAATATTTTTGGTATAACTATGGAAGATATTATTGTATATATATTTTCAATCAAACCTTTAAAAGGTTATTATAATTATATTGTACAAGTCGGCTCAACATAAATTATTATATTATTGGTATTTTACTTATAATTGTAAAAATCCCCATTGTGGTTAGTCGGCCCTATTTTATGGGTTAGTTAGGTCAAGAGTCATGTATCTTCAAGAGGCACTGTTCTATATAAATAGAGGATAGGTTCCTATCATTTGGACACACAATCACACACTTCTCTTGTGCATCAAAAGGTTTAGCGCACAAGTATCGGTGATTGGTTCTTTTGGTGTTTTGTCTTGGTCTTTCTTGGAGAGTTATAATGCATCATTGTACTGGTTGAAGGAATATATATTGAGGATTTTGGTTGCTGGGTTTTCTCACCCATGAGGGTTTCCCATGATAATGTTTTTGTTCTATTATATCTGTGATTGTCTATCTTTCAATGATCCTACTACAATTTCTATTGGATTAAGTAATTGAAATTGTGTAACTAGAAAATTTAAAATTCTAACATGAAGTAGAACAAGAGCTACCTCATGGATCCATTGAAGAGGAAGCACATCACGTTGAAGACCAAGTCCATTAAGAAGGCCCTATAAAGAGTACTCCTCCTCATGAAGATGAGACATTGGTGTTTTCCCCTCCATTTGATGAAGATGAATTCATCCAAATTTCCTTCCCTACTTCACATGAAAATGAGAATAGGTAAGTTGTATTTTTTCTCAAGTTTTTGATTCCTATGTTGCATATTTTCATGACTTTAAAAGTGAAGAGATTTTGGAGGAACCCTTGGATGTAAATTTTTTATCTAATGAACAACATGATGATTATATAAATATCAAAAGATGTAGATGGGATATAAGTCTTTTTTCTTTTGATGGAGATCCCATTTATGATGATGATAATGGTCCTAGAATCAAGAATGCATAATTGTTTTCTTTAGAACATACATCTATACATCTATAGGCATATGAAGATGATATGTTCACAGATTTGTTTCAACCATCTATAGGAATGATTCATTACAACATTCTCATCATGACTTCCTGCCATATCCTAGAAGGTGTGATACATATCGTTTTGGGCACTTGAAGTTATTTCGTGAAGAATATTTTCAACCACCTTATACTTAGATTGTGATGAACATTCTTATAAGACCATGATTTTCCCAGGACAACAAGAATGTGATAACAAAGATTTTTTGTCGATATTATGGTAGTTGTGGGAGGTATTAGCCTCCATTTGTGACCTTTGATGAGATTAGAATATTCCGGAAGCAAGAAAATATTTGGATATAACCATAGAAGAGAAGTCGGCTAAAGAAAATATTATATACTAAGTATTTGGCATCCAGAAAGAGAATTCAGCCCAAACAGTCTGGCAGAATACATATAAATATAGGAGGCCAGTCTTTGTTTTAGCTAGAATTCTTAGAATTGCAGAAATACACTTGTGCGCACTGCAAAAGGCTAGTAGTGTGCAAGTTTGGGGAGCAGCTGCTGCCGCAGTTCTGAAATATGAATTTCTCCGTTTCTCTGGGTTGGAACCTCTGATCAATTTTGGTTATCTTTTCTTGGATCATTAGCCTTGGTTGGATATTGGTTTTCTACCAGAATTCTTCTCTCTGTCAAGGTCAAGGTGCTCAGGGGTGGCATTAGTGCCTATGGTTGGGTGACAATATTGCTATATTGTCTATGGTTAAACAAGCACACCCAATATTCTAATAGGTTACGGGCCTACACCTCCTTCATTCAGTCTAAAAACTGGAAGGAAGCTAATACAGGTTATCTATTATATACCTATACCATAGATATTCATAACATAATAATAAATAATAATTATTAATAATGAAAGGTTATGTCTCAAAGGACATGACTATTGGTAAAGGGCACCCCTGTGTGGGTATATAAGCAAGCCCTCATTCTCAATTGTAATCATCTTATTATCTTATCATATCTTATCTATTCATTTATTATTTACAGTCCTATATGGATTACTTTGTTATATTCCAAGTATTTTGGATAATTCTTGTGTGAGCGAACTTTGTTCGTCTCATTTGGTATCAGAGCAAGTTTTGATCCGGACCTTGGCCACATTTTATTCAAACCTTGTTTGAGCTGGCTTTTAGCCAACCCCTTCATTTCAGAGCTTCTCCAATTCCAAGGTCTTTGACCAAAAATCGGCCTTTGGCCATTCACAATTCAAAAAATTTGTTGAAAAATAAACTACTTCGCTGCCAAGAAAAATTCAAGGGAGAATTTTCGAATAAATTATCCACTCTACTATCCAAAACTCACTAGGCATAATTTAATTGAAAAAATAAAAATAAAAAAATATTTAAAAATAAAAAAATTATTTACTAACCCAAAAAAAAAAACAAAAAAAAACCCCATCATAACCTATATCCCCTCTTCTCCCACACCCGCTTGCGACCTATCACCATTCCTCCAAATCCCGTGACTACACAGATAACCCCCCACAGTCCCGTACCCTCCCCTAAAACCCGTAACCCACCACTCTAAATCTTGCGCCCTACGAGTCTGCACCTTCACACTGCCCGTAAATTCTGCCCCCAACTCTCGCACCCCAACACCACCCACATCCTACAGCGCGTCTCCCGCATACCTTTCCACTCACTACCCAACCCCCTGCACTCCTCGTTCCCCGTGCCCACACACACTCCCCCTCGACATCCCCGCACGACCTCTCAGATCCTCCCCTGACACCCCCTTCCCGTAATTTCGTTCCCCCATCCCAAGCCCTATCCAATTCCGTAACCCCCCAATCCTGTGGCCCTGTCAAAATAAAACCTCGATCCCTGTCACTCCTATTCACCATCGTACCTTCTCCCTGTCCGCCATACGTTCCGGCTCCCCCTCCTCTCCCTTGATCCATACACCATACTTTTCGTCCCCACCATCAATTTTTTAAAATTTCTATCGTGACCTTTCCTAAAATCGTGCCCTCTCAATATCTCATTAATTCGATTTAATTTTTAGTCAACTTTCACACCCTCCAAACTAATTAACTTATCCACTTTTAATACCTTAAGTTAAGTGAAAAAGTAAGTTAAAGTCAAATAGGTAAAGGGAAATTCGTGAAGGTATTTATAAGGAAAATGATTTATTAAAGTATTCTTTTAAAAAGGGAAAAGTTGACATTTACTATATTATAAAAGTGAGTCATAAATTAGGTTTCAAATATTAAAGGGTATTGGAATTACTTTTTCATTTTATATCAAGGAGAAGAGAAATAAAAACTTGTAAGAGTCATAATTAAAAAAAAAAAAAAAAGGTCCTAAGTTTCTTTTCAAATTTAATAAAGGGGCCCTAAGTTCCACTTAAAGATTGAAGATATTAAAAAAAAGAAAAAGTGTATGTTATACAAAGAAAAAGTAAACAAGGTTAAATAATAATTAAAAAAAAATTTGGGTGATATAAAAATAAAAAAATTTCAAGTCCAATTCAAGTAAAAAAAAGAAAAAAAAAAGTACAATTCAAAATGGAAGGAGGAAGATTCCCTCATACTTATAAAAATATGCGGATCCCTTATTAAAAGTTAATGGGATTATTCAAGGAAAGAATATCAACATCGTTATTTGCTCGATCGCTAAGAAAAATCACATTAATGTTGGCCTGGCAAACCAATTAATGGTTTTTGAGCTAAATATAATTGAAAATGACATGTGTCTTTCCGATGAGAAATATGACATTAAGAACCTACAACTATCTATGGGCGATTATAAATTCATAGCTAAATTCAATGTCATATCAATCTATCAAGACAACATTGATATAATTCTAGGGTCAATTTGGGTAGATACATTAGGTACCATTATTTTCAACACAAGGAGAAAGTTTTTAACATTTTCTTATAAGAAGAAGAAATTCACATTACGGGATGCTACAATGAAGTCAATTTCAGAAGCTCCATCATCAGAAGATCTGAAGGACATATCAAAAGTGATCCTTCCAGATAACTAGAAGTCAATACAAAAGTTGCAAGTTCGACAAGAAGAATGTGACAAAATCATCATTGAAAAAGACGAAGAGATTTCTCGCCTCAGAAATCATAATAAAAAACTACTTGCAAAAATCATGAAGTCCAAGGAGAAGAAGCAGTGTTTTCAAAAGTTCGAACAAGAAAATCAAGGTCTCAAAGAGCAATTAACCAAAAAAGAGGAAGAAAGCTCCAGTCTAATGAACCTTAATCAGAAATTACTAGAATACATTAAAATCTTAAAGGATGAAAGAAGGCAGAATCTAGAATTAAAAAATAAAGATGAGAACTTAGAAGGTAAAGAAAAACTTTTATGATTAAAGCGACATAATCAAGATTTACTAACGCAAATCAAAAGACTTAAGCATGATAAGAAGACCTTACAAGAAAAGCTAGATCACAACACATCAATAGTCGACAAGGAAACGATGACAGACCCAATCAATCTTACAACTCAAAAGGAGGTAAATCTAGCTAATGTAAATATGTTTTCAAATGTTGAGGTACAAACAAGCCAAAAATATCAAGAAGACTCAATTCCAAAATTTAATCAACAAAAAGCTACAAGTCTACAAAGTAAGGATCAAGCTGCAAGGATGCCTTATCAACATCCTAATCACACAAATCGATACTTTATCCAATCCTTGTATCAACAGAAACAAATGACTTGTATGTCAAAGAATATTACTTCCACTACAAGTGATGCTCAAAGTAGAAGCTATCATAGGAGTCAAAATACATCAAGTTCTTTCCAAGAACCCTATAAACTTCCAATTCCATAGAAGATCGAATTAGGATGGGCAGACTCCTTTACAATGCGAAATTTCTGCTCAGTGCTTAGAAAATCCTATCGCCTCAAGTCCTCAACGATTACTACCTTGATAATGAATAATTAGACGACAATAATTACAAGCTAGTGCAAGAGATAAGTCTTCCATAAAGTATGATTTGAGGACAAAACATTTTTAAGGGGAAGGCAATGTTATGAACATAAATATACTTATACCATATATATTCATAACATAATAATAAATAATAATTATTAATAATGAAAGGTCATGTCTCAAAGGACATGACTATTGGTAAAGGGCACCCCTGTGTGGGTATATAAGCAAGCCCTCATTCTCAATTGTAACCATCTTATTATCTTATCATATCTTATCTATTCATTTATTATTTACAGTCCTATATGGATTACTTTGTTATATTCCAAGTATTTTGGATAATTATTGTGTGAGTGAACTTTGTTCGTCTCATTATCAATCTCCTTGAAGAACTGTCGCTAGGGTTTCTAGCAGGTACAGTTACTAAAGAACTGCCGCTAGGGTTACTAGCAGGTGCAGTTGTAGAAACCCTAAAACTCTTGTCTAGCACCTTATGATGGAATACCTTACTCAAGGAGAAGATGTTCTAGTGTGCCTTAGTCGAGCGCACCTCTTGGCACTCCCAGAAGGAAGAAAAGTCAATATTGAGATTTTGGGTCAAATCTTGACCAATTATCAGTCAACAGAAATCATGAATGAAAAGACGAATCATCTACACTACTCAATGCTCACAGGAACTCTTGAAGATGACATGTGGATAATTGACAGTGGAGATTCAAGGCATATGACATGAGGCCAAGCCAAACTCTCCAATCTAAATGAAAATAATACATCATACAAGGTAGAACTTGGAGACAAAAACATTTACCCAATCAAAGGAATTGGTCAAGCCTCCGTCAAATTGAAAACATGTAACAATGTTCATTTGAGAAATGTCTTATATGTACCTGTTTTAGAAAAGAATCTTGTATCCATATCTTTCCTAGAAGACAAAGGAAACATAATAGCCTTTGTATATGGAAAAATATTATCTTGGCCTAGAGACTCCAGCATAGAGAATGCTAGAGTTATTGGAACCCGTGAAGGAAGACTATACAGACTACTAGAACAAAATGATGAAGCCCTTGTACATGATGAAGTCAATCCCAATGAACTTTGGCATAGAAGGTATGCTCATGTCAACTATCAAGCATTACCATTCCTCAAAAATATGGTTGAAGGAATACCAAAACTACAATCTACACATGAAGGAATTTGCAAAGGATGTGTTCTTGGTAATAATTTTAATAAACCATTCTCAAGCAACAGTAATAGATCTAAGGAAATCCCATATCTAATACATTCATATGTTTTTGGTCTGATGCCAGTCAAATCTCTAGGAGGTTCTCTTTACTATGTAATCTTTATAGATGATTACTCAAGAAAGACTTGGTTATATCTCTTGAAAACAAAGGATGAAGTTTTCAGCAAGTTTCAAGAATTCAAAGCAGAGATAGAGAACCTCACAAACAAGAAAATAAAGACATTGAGAATAGATAATGGAGAAGAATATACATCCAAGGAATTTGTTTCCTTTTTCAAATCAGTAGGGGTTAGGAGGGAGCTAACTGTTCCTCATAATTCTCAACAAAATGGTGTAGCAGAAAGGAAGAACAAATCTATTGAAGAAACTGTGAAGGCACTGTTGAACGATCAAGGTTTATCTATGTATTTGTGGGAAGAAGTAGCCATGACAACAATATATGTTCAGAACAGAAGTCCTCACTACATATTGAAGGATATGGCTCTAGAAGAAGCCTTCTCAGGAAAGAAACGTAATGTGGAACACTTAAGAATCTTTGGATGTACTGTTTACTTTCACATCCCCAAGGATAAAAGGAAGAAATTAGAACCCTCAGGAAACAAGGGCATATTTGTGGGATACAATGAATCATCCAAGACCTATAAAATCTATATCCCAGAACAACATAAGGTTGAAGTCATCAAATATGCGACCTTAAATGAAAATATGGATTTCAAGAAATCCATAGAAGAAACTATAGATGAAGAAGAGTATGAAGAGCCTAGTGAATAAATCACTTGTATTCCAGAAAGTCAGAATGAAGAAATAGAACAACTTGATCATTCGATGCAACCGTGTGAAACTATTGAATTAGACACTGTACCCAAAACCAAGAAACATCCATCTTGGCTTGAAGCCACCCTACAAGAAGCAAAAAGACTAAAATCCCCAAGTGGCACCTTCAGAAAAAGCAAAGAGCCCAAGATATTCTCCAACTATGCAGCATGTATGAAAAATATTCTAAATGAAGAACTCACCACATTTGAAGAGTCAATTCAGAAGAAACAATGGAAATAAGCCATGACAAAAGAACACCAGTCCATCATGAAAAATGATGTATGGGAAATTGTGCCTAGACCTAAAGAAAAATCAGTAGTAACTTCAAAATGTGTCTATAAGATCAAACATGAAGCAGACGAAAGCGTGGATAAATATAAAGCAAGGTTCGTAGCTAGAGGGTTCTCCCAAAAGGAGGGAGAAGATTATGAGGAGACATTTGCTCCTATTTCCAGATATACTTCCATTAGAGCCATTATGTCTCTTGCTGCTTCCATGGGATGGACTTTACATCGGATGGATATAAAAACAACTTTCCTCAATGGAGAAATAGAAGAAGTATACATTGAACAACCTCAAGGATTTGAACTACACTCCAGAGACACTCATGTTTGCGGACTAAAGAAAGATTTATATGGACTCAAGCAAGCTCCAAGAGATTGGTATGCCATAATAGACAACTACTTAATGAGATTTGGTTTCTCCAGGAGTCATGCAAATCCAAATCTTTACTACAAAGTTGTGAACAATGCACCTGGGATTCTACTGCTATATGTTGATGATTTATTCTTGACAGGTGAAGAGTCTCTCATAATCCAGTGTAAAAATGAACTAGCTTCTAAGTTCGATATGAAAGATCTTGGTCTCATGCATTATTACTTGGGACTAGAAGTATGGTAGAAGCATGGTGAAGTATTCCTTGGACAAGGAAAGTATGCAGTGAAGATTCTTCAAAAGTTTGGAATGATGGATTTCAAATCCATGGACAATCTCATGACCACAGATATAAGAAAAGTAAGAGATTCAGATTCTGATCTAGTAGATCCGTCTCTATATCGACAATTGATTGGGCCATTGATGTATTTAGTAAATACTCGACCAGATATTTTCTTTTCCGTAAACACACTAAGATAGTTCCAGGTGGAACCCAGACGTGAGCATTGGATAGCTGCAAAGCATGTTTTAAGATATATTCGTGGGACACTAAACTATGGTTTAAGATATACCTCATCCAGTGATATACTACTTCATGGATTCATAGATTCAGATTGGGTAGGAAGTGCAGAAGACATAAGGAGTGCTTCAGGGATTTGTTTCAGCTTGGTCTCCACTATGATATCTTGGGGCAGTAGGAAACATAAGTCAGTTGCACTCAGCACAATAGAATCAAAATATATCACAACATGTGAGGCATGTACATAATTAGTATGGCTGAGAAAGCTGATTTCTGGATTATTTGACCAGGTTCTAGATTCGACCATAACATACAGTAACAATCAGAGTTGTATAAGGCTATCAGAACACCCAGTGTTTCATGAACGGTCGAAACACATTGAGATAAAATACTACTTTATTCGAGATAAAGTCCACGAAGGAGAAGTGAAGCTCCAATATATCCCCACATATGAGAAGACAACAAATATATAGACAAAGCCTCTGTCCAGAATAAAGTTTGCATACTTACGAGACAATTTGGGGATTGTGGAAATAACTCCCTTAGTTGAAAGGGAAGAAATGACTCTCCAGGTTGGGAGGGATGTTAAGCACTAATGTTGGATCATTACCCCTTAATTGGGGCATATTAGATTAGTAATGCTATTTTATTTATGTCGGCTTTAGGCCATTAGTTGTAATTTATATTAGTAATGTTATTTTAATTATGTTGGCTTTAG
>JZKD02S1357033.1:501228-542156 GCA_000966675.3 Picea glauca | reverse complement strand
TCTCTGCATTATTGTGATCATCATTCAGTGTTTCTGCAAAGAGTTTTAAAAAGAAGCATAATTGTTTAAGCTCAGTAACAACTGATTCACCCCCCCCTCTCAGTTGTCCAACAATATCTTCACCAAACCACTTTCTAAGACGAAGTTTGAGTACTTTCATGAGAGACTTGGCCTAGTGAAGAATACCTCCCTAGCTGAGAGGGAGTTTTGATTATTATTTCCAAGATGAAGTTCGAGTACTTTTGTGAGAGATTTGTCCTGGTGAAGAATAAATCCCTAGCTGAGAGGGAGTGTTGATGACTACAGCCAAGACGAAGTTCGAGTTCTTTCGTGAGGGACTTGGCCTGATGGAGAATGCCTCTCTAGATGAGAGGGAGTGTTGATGATTACATTTATGTGAGACATCCTCCAAGACACAGACAGAGTGAGTTGGCCTGTGAGAGAGCGCATGAGTTGGGTGTACCCATTAGATGGGTGTGTTGTTCCTCTTTGAGACATAGATGGAACATTGTGTGACCTTGTGTAGGGAAGATTCCCATGAGCTAGGTGTGTCATTCTCTCTGAGACAGAGATAAAATGTTGGGTGCCCCTATGTAGGTAATATGCCCATGAGCTAGGTATGTCGTTCTCTCTGAGACAAATATGAAACAATGTGTGCCCTTGATAAGGGAAGATTCCTATGAGATGGGTGTATCGTTTGAGATGAAACGATGTGTACCCCTGTGAGGGGTGAAGGAGCCCATGTGATGGGTTTACTGTTCTCTTTTCTGCAAAGATTTGAGATGATGTGATACTCCAGATGATTCTACCATGAGACTCAGTGAGATAGAGATCGATTGAGTAGGACGTTCCTATGGCTGAGCACAGGAGGGCGTGATCCTAGTGGCTGAGCACTAGTGAGTGTGTATTCTGATGATTCTCTCGTGAGACACAGTGAGATAGAGATCTGTTGACTTGGACATCCCTATGGCTGAACACAGGTGGAAGTGCCCTAGTGGCTGAGCACTAGTGGGTGTGTGAGATCCATTTCTATATTTTCTAAGAGTCAGACTTACCTGTAACCCTAATTGTGATGTAAAGGGTACAGGTCATCCCCACCATAAAGTGAAAGACAATTAATGTAAAAGATAATTAATATGGTAATTATTAATTATATTTTGAGTTATTGAGGTCAACCCTGTTGTGCCAATAGACACCACTTTGGATGTGTCCATTCTAATATAAATAAAGGTGATTTCCCCATTGAGGAAACACAACAGAAGTGTGATTTTGGAAATTTCAGCAAGTACAAGTTCTAGGGTTGAAGTGCGTACCTCTCTTGGGTGCTAGCCTTCAAGGTTTCGTGAGCACAAATTTATGTGCTAGGTTTATGGTGTGGGAGATATTTCTATTGAAGAATATAACAAAGGATTGGCTGGGTTTTATTCCCTTGTTGAGAAGGGTTTCCCAGAATACTTCTTGTGTACTTGTGCATGGTATTTATTCCTGTGATATTGGTTACTGCAACAAATTGTTTATGGTGTAACTGCAATTGTCTATGGTTCAAGTAAAATGCTAAAATTGGAATAAACTTCATGCTTGAGCCCAGCCTAGTGAAAAATCAACATTCATGAAATGTTTCCTTCTCTTGACCTTAAGAATGTTTTTGGATACCCAAATCATCATTCTCTAGATTGGGGGAATAATTGTCCAAAATTTGATAGTGATCCAACTTTGGTTGTTACACATAATTTTTTTGAAATACATGGAGATGTTCTAATAAGATTGTTTTTACTATCTTTGGAAGCAAGAAAACATAAGTGGGTTAAGAATATCTTACTCCAAAGAGTATACCTTCTCTCACGATTTTCATTGAATAATTTCTCAAGTGTTGGGGCCTGAGAGCTCAAAGGTATGAAGATATTCTTCAATATCATATGATAGCCCTTCGAGAAGAGGGATTATTTTATACCCCTATTGAATATGGTGAAGACATGATTGAAGAAAAAGATATTGAAGAAGAGATTCATGAGGAAAATCACCAAGCACATGAAGTAGAACGAGAGCTACCTCATGAATTTGTTGAAGAAGAAGCACATCACATTAGAGACCAATTCCTTAAATAAGGCCCTATCGAGAGTACTCCTCCTCATGAATACGAGACATTGGTGTTTTCTTCTCCATTTGATGAAGATGAAATCATTTAAGTTTCCTTCCCTCCTTCACATGAATATGAGAATATGGTAAGTTGTACTCTTTCCCAAGTTTTTGATTCCTATGTTGCATCCTTTCATGACTTGGAAAGTGAACATATTTTGGAGGAACCCTTGGATGTAGTAAATTTTTCATCTAATGAAGAGAATGATGATTATATTGATGATTTTATACAAGCCCTAATGGATGGAAATGCAATTATTGCAACAATGAATATGTTAAATATGATTCCAAACAACAAATACAAGGTGTTAGACTAAGAATGATAGTAAATGAATATGAAAATGAAAATGTCCTAAACTAACACAAAGCGTTGAGAGAGAAGAAGAGCTAAGCCAGGGTTTAACCAAGAAGACTAGTGTCATATTCAATCCTTGGGCATATGGAGTCAATGCAACAACTTCAATGGAGGATAAAAGCAAGATAAGGCTTAAATATCAAAACCCTAATATTATACCATCATAGTCATAGAATTAAGCTTCTAGGAAGCAAACCACAAAGTTCATACAATCATAAACCCTAGGTGTCGTTCTACTTCTTCTATAGCGTCCAACAAGAAATCAAGTGGAAAGAAGTCAAACCCTAGAGTTTATGCAATCATAAACCCTATATTTTAACTAACAAGGATAATGTTAGGGGGACTTACAATCACAATCCCTAACTTGAACATCAATGCTTCAATAAAATTAAGATGGATAAGATAAGGGAAGGGGATAAAAAATTATAATCCTTCCTTACGGTCTAACAAAATCATTCAAGGATATAATATAACATGTAATTTGTCAACCATTAGATAGAGCATTCACCAAAATATACCAACAACAAACATTTAAACTTGGAAAGAACAATTACTATACCAAGTCGCTATGCATGAGGAAACCCTAATTTCATGAATCATACACCCAAAAAAGAAAAACATCCATAAGAATAGTCTCCAAGAGGTGCACATAAGTACTCCATTATGAAAAAATAAGAGAAGAGGGTTATATAAGTGATTCCCCACAAGTGTGAGTTATGATTTTCAAATGAGGAGTGTTATCTTTGTTATATGAGGCAACCCTGGTGCTACAAACCCTCAAATCTCCTAAAAACATAAAATATCCATGTTACAAGTTGGATAGGTCAAGTACGACCCCCAAAATATCCTCAAACATAAACAAAACATGCCAATACGCCAAAAATTTCCCTCAAAAGTGACATATGTGAGTGTAGGATGCCACAATGAAGGTGATGCTATGCTTTAGAATGGTGTAAGGGTCTCCAAAGACCATGTATCATCATCAATAGGTGCAAAGCATGGTGAAAAGTCACACCTCGTCATCAACGGTCACATATAATGGTTAAAGGACACCAACTCATCTTAAAAAGGATTCCCTCATGGTAGGTCGACCCCTCCATCATCAAATCATCATAATGCATGAACTAATCATTAATTTTCTCAATGTCCAAGGTGGAAGAAGGTCCCATCGTCCCTCCCTAAAGGTGTCCAATCATCTTCAAGTGAAACATCCTCAAATTAAACCTTAACATGATCTAGTGTGCACTGTCCAAGGTGAGGGTCTTGTTTCCAATTTGATAGCCCCATCTAACCATATCTGCAATATTTGAGCTCATATGTCCAATGTTTAAGGCCCAAGAGGTGTGGGAATGTACCCCAAAGCATGTCCAATCATCATATGGCCAAAACTCTACATCACATGTGCAACATCCTCTATTTGGTGCACAATATATTGGGTGTCATGATGAAAACATCCTCCAAAGGACCATTTCAAGGTGCATCATGACCAAACAAGGCCCACATAATCAAGTAAAACCAACAACTACAAGATACCATAGCCATTAGAATCATACAAAGTAAGCCACCACTTAATACCAAATCCACATAATCAATTCACGTTAGGTATCTTCTTCAAACTTCACATTAGCTCAATAATTTATGCAATTTTCCAAGTTTATGTACGAGAGGACCATCAAAAGACCCTATTAGGCATGTCAGTACCCAAGTAGAGAAGTATTTCCCAATAAACCCTTCAAAGTGTAAGTAAAATGAATGAAGTGGGGCATTTACTTCATGGTGATGGAGTCATTGACATGCAAGGTATCATGCTTCATCCATCGCCATGAGAACCTTTGTAGACAAAGAACTTGTTGCTTGAGATGCCCTTTCCTCGACAGTGTGTGTATTCCAAACCCCTTTCTTTCCTTTTGATATTATTTTATTTATTTTGCAAATCCCCTTTCCAGATTTCAAGCATTCATTATTTTTCTTATGGGATTAAGTTCTTTTAATTGATATGCATTCAGTGCATTAGCACTAAGGGTGATCTCCTCATAGCGAGGGGGTAGAGCTCAAGTTGAACTTTGGATTTTGACTTGGTCATTCATTATCCCATATTTCTTCATTCTTTTATATCATGCTTTCTTTTTCATTCATTTTTTCTAAGAGCTGCATCAACGTCAACATTCTATCCCTTCTTCTGATAGGAGAATTAACCATGGGTATTTTTGGCGTACATGTAACAACCATTACTAGAATATTAATACACTACAAAAGGTCCCATAATGAAAAGTGTTAAGTATGAAAGGAAGCAATATGCTATCCCTATCAAGGCCTCCCAATAGTACCCTTGTTCCAGATGAGTGACAACATTTGATTAGGACACAAATACGACCACCAAGGTGAAACAAGGGAAAAAACATAACTTCCAAGCTCATGATCCATTATTAAACTTCAACCCATTATTCTCACCTAAATGCCTAATGCATTAAATATGAAACTTTATATAAAACAATGACTAGTGTACCTCATGTGTGTTGGACCACCATCATTATATGGATCGTGTTAATCAAGTGAAATGAGTTGAGTTGGACGAGGGGGAAGGCATTCAAGGGGTTTCTATCTATGGAGAATACTAATCATTATCATCATCAGGATCATTGTCTTCATTGCAAGCCATGAAACATAATCTCCTCTAGTTACACCTAGGTGAGAGGGGGTAACAACTGGCTCCAACATGGGGACATGTGCTCACCATAGAGCACAAGAGAACCTCAACGTCTCTAGTACTCCAATACATACAACCTGCATCACTCTAAAATTCATGCTACATTCTAACATAAATTTATTAGCCACCAATGAGAGGGAGATGTTATCCACCTTGGGTTATGAAAAATATAAAACCAATGCGGAAAAAAAAATCATCAATATGTCATTTTTTATAACATGCATATGCTAAGCTAACATGGATACATCAATCAATCAATAAATAACATGAACAAAAGAAAATAATAAATCAAATGGATACATCAACTAATCAATAAATAACATGAACAAAAGAAAATAATAAATCAAATGCAAGCACACAACATGACCTGATAATAACCTACTCTAATGTTATATGACAAAATAAGAGTTAGGTATAATCATAGAACTAGTGAATCCACTCTAGAAATTCATCAAAGTAAAAAATCGTACTCCTGTGCTTAGTTATGAACCAGAGAAAAAATAATCAAGCACAAAATAATCATGAGCTTGGAAAATCACTACAACATAACCAAATATAGAATCAAACTCATGAAAGTGGGAAGAAGGAAAAATATCATGCCGAGATGTGTCCCCACAAACTTGCTCAACCCATATATGAATAGGGTTGTGATAAGATGTAGGCTGATAAGGCTGATTGAAAGGCTTCAAAGAATGACCACTTTGGCTTTCATCATTCCTCGAAGCTTGAGATGGAATCATAAGAAATCTAAATAAATCCTGATGATTACTCAAGAAGAAATTTGATGAAATATGGGACATGAATTTGGAACTTAAGAAAAACAATTTCTCCCAACTTAGGGCTCGTTGACCTTCTATGTGCCACTAAAAATCATTGCAACAAACCATAGATTGAAAACACCTTTGCCCCATTGATAAGTTAGCATCAAAAACATAATTCTCAGTCATATATTTAGTGATAAATCAAGACGAGGAAAAATAAATTTGGAAATATCTGTTATCACATTCTTGTTGTCCTAGGAAAATCATGGCCTCATAAGAATTCTCATCACAATCTGAGCATAAATGTAGTTACAAATCTTCTTCATAGAATAACTGCAAGTGATCAAAAGGATATGTATCACACCTTCTAGGCTATGGCAAGAAGTCACGATTAAAATTTTGTAATGAATCACTCCTAGATGGTTGAAATAAATATGTGAACATATCATCTTTATATTTTCAAAGATCTGAATCAACTATGCACATAGATGTATGCTCTAAAGGCAACAATTCTGCATTTTTTATTCTAGGACCATTATTTTAGATTTGATTTTTTGTTGATGTTATAAACTTGCTACATGCTAAAAAATATTATGTATCATTCAAGTTCATTTACAACTTTCATTTTTCTTTTGATAGCTAGTTTTTCGAGGCATTTAATTTACTTTATTAGCTTAATAAACATCATTGATTTCCAAACTATCACCCCTCACACACACAATCAACTTTCTTTGTCTAACTCACCCCTTCCTTGCCTTTGGCCTAACTATTCAAGCAACTAAGATAGGCGGTTGTAGACTTGCCTTAACTTTCTATGGGATCCCTTGAGATTGCTAGGGAAACCTCCCTTCTATTGGATCTCTATCCTTACTAAAATGAGGGAAGTACTTGCTTAGGTGACAGTGGAAAATACTTCCATATATTACATTTTACAAGCATGTTGTGAAGGCTTTGCACAAGTGCTAGTTTGGTTGATAACATGCCTAAATATTTTCTTTAATAGGATTGGTCTAGAGCCTTTGGCTAACCATCTCTAGTTCCTCATTGATTACCTTGTTTCTCTTTGTCTAATGGTCATGATAATTTGTTTCTCATAGCATATATGAGATGAAAGAAGGTTCTCAAAAATTCCATCTTTCCACCAAGTGATCCAACCATCCTCAACCCTTTGTCTTGGTACAATATTCCATATTTATGATATGGTTCAAACAAATTTGGGTTTTCGAATAAAATACATTTATAATGTAATGTGACCTTGGCATATTCAACTTTGTAGTTCCCCTAGAGATGACAAGATGGAGAAATGAATCTGTTGATGATCATAAAGGTGACCTCTTCCATAACTTGAATTTTACATATTGCACTCAAAGCAAAAGGAAGGGGTTTTTTCTAAAGAGAATTGAATGATCTAGTCATTTGAGGATCCTCTCAATGCTCTCTCAAATGTTAGATTGTGTAAGCCAAATATTTGAAGAGTCATTAATTTTGAATTTGTTGGGATCATGCAACCCAAACTGAGCTTTGAGGGTGTCTCAGGTCTCCTTTTCTCGATTAATAAATCTAATAAACATCAACCATAATGAAGTCACCACAAATGAGCTAATGATCTTATGGAATCTTATCAATTATTGAATACCAAATAGTTGGTCGCTTGTCAGCATCATTAGTTGCATAAATGTTGGTAGACCTAGAATGTGGCCATCCAAGTTGATGCAGGAGCATCATGAGTAGCAAGCACGCACAGAGGTGGAAGATATCTGGGACAAGCGCCAACGCATTTCAACACATTGTCAAAAGTGTTTTGAAATGTTTTGAAATAAATGTGCGGATATTAAATGAAATAATTAAGAGGAGACACACTTGTAGATTGTAAACAGATCATGAGTGATTCTCTCTCATCTGTAATAGGTAGATACATTTATGTATAATAATTGTAAGTAAGTAGCTTTGAATTCCAGATTAGACAGTTTTAGGAGCGCAGGGAAAACCGACTATAGACACCCTCATCTTGTATCATTTGTAACATGACCATTGTCAATTGAGCATAGAGCATAGAGAGGAAGAAGCAGAGAGCTGTGTAGAAGAACCCA
This sequence comes from Picea glauca, assembly GCA_000966675.3. Classification (NCBI taxonomy): domain Eukaryota; kingdom Viridiplantae; phylum Streptophyta; class Pinopsida; order Pinales; family Pinaceae; genus Picea; species Picea glauca. Next base: position 534,107 of record JZKD02S1357033.1, on the reverse strand, counting down.
TGTACAGAAGTCCCGAATTAATACATGAAGCTTTGATTTGGACTTATGGTGTTGTGATATTCTCTATGTATGCATGTTAAATGCTATGTTTATAGCTATTTTACTCTTTGGATTGTACATTTGCTTTGATGTTGTGTATGTATGATTTCTTGTTAAATATCTGAAATCTGAGAGAGGAAGGGTAAGGAATGAGTTTCAATTGTTTCTCTATCTGAGCAAGAATTCCTGCAAGGAGTGCAGTGAAGTCATCTGCAAGGAGTGCGTTGAAAAGGGTTCAGAGTTTCATCTCTAAAAGCTTAGGAGAGATAACATTATTCTCATTCCCGGAGAAGTGTAGGTTGAGCACAACAACTGTGCAAGGTGTGCACAGGTTGGTTGTAAGTTTAAAAATTATCAACCAAGGAAAGGATTGAAGGACTGTTGTTGCGAGGAGAGTGCGCAGAGTCAAAGAATTCAATACTTGGAAGTATTTGAAGGGTTGCTGCAAGGAGTGCGTGAAGGAGTCATCTTGAATACTCGAGTCATGGAGAAAGCTCAGGAGGGTTAGTACCTTGAAGCGTTTAGAGGGAGACACTGCAAATTTACTTTGCAGGGAGATAAGTTCCATCGAAGGAATATCTTGTTCAAATTGTGGGAGTTGTCAAGGAGGAAATAGACGGTCATAATTCTCTATGGAGAATTCGCGAAGTCCTGAGAGCCGTCAGATCTTGCAGAGGATTAAGGGAAGTTACGGCGAGCGTTTTCTAAAGTGTAAATCTCAGGAGAGATGGGGCCATTAGATATCTCATAAACTCTCATTTTGGAATTCGAGAGTTGAAGGGGAAAAATAATCCATGTCAAAGATTGTAGATAGTGGAGAGTGGATAGGTGGCGTACTTGTCAACACATAGGTCAAACCTTTGTTGACCATTTTGGGGTTTCGTGAGTTGGAGAACCGAAATCCTGGTAGTGAGATTCGCAAAATCGCGAAGTGTGAAGTCTTGAAGGGGAGAAAAGATTTGTGTGGGGCCAACTATTGATGAAGCATGTTGGAAATCGACATTTCGGCATTTTGGAGGATAAGAATTCGGGATTTCATTTCCGAGATCCCCAAAATTGCGAAACATGATACTGTCATGGGAGAGGATGTGACAAGCATTTCAGTGCATTAGAAGTTTGGTTTTCGGAAGGAGAAGAGTTGAGAGACTTGGAAGGAGAAGTCGCAAAGTCTTGAACTTCGAAGTTCCGAAATCGCGAGAAATACGACCACATTTTTGGTCATAGGGAGATTGGAATTTTCTGCTTCGTGTTTGATCATGTGGGCTCAATTCATAAGGACTTGCGGAGAAGCACCATTTTATGTGTGTGGGATTCCTTGAAGAGGAATCGAAGAGTCAATCCAACTCAAGGGCAGGAATTAGAACGATCCTGTAGCGGACCTTGACTCGAGGGTTGGGGGTTTTGTGTCAGTTGTGGTATCAGAGCATAAGAAAATTTTCTTTGCTTTCTGTAGCAGGGACAGGAGGAATTTTACAGCCATGCCATCGAGAAGAAGAGACAGACGAACACCCAATCCAATAGAGGAAAGGGAAATGCCAAGAAGAAGGGGCGTGACCTACGCACTAGACTCGAGGACATGGAGACAACACATAGGCGCACAACCGGTGTTGGAGATGTCAGTGAATCTAAAAGTGAAGATGAAGATGGACATGAAAGAGAAGAAGTTGCAGCATAGGATGCAACAAATGAACATCTGATTAGGGCTGTTGCAAGAATGGGTGCTAGAGCAAAACTGGACATTCCAGTATATGAGGGAAACCTGGATGTTGAAGAGCTTCCAGATTGGATTAGAGCTCTAGACACATATTTTGACTATGAATATGTAGAGGAAGATAAAAGGGTAAAACATGCTGTCACAGACTTAAAGGACATGCAACATTATGGTGGGATGAACTACAAGCTGACAGACGCTGCAAAGGCAAGAAAAATATCAAAAGTTGGGATAGAATGATCGCGAAGATGAAGACAAAATTCATACCCAAGGATTACCAAATCACTCTGTTTCGAAGAATGCAGAACTTGAGATAGAAGTGGATGTCAGTGAAGGAGTACACTGAAGAGTTCTACAAACTGAACATCATGGCAGGTCATCGGGAGAATGATGATGAAAAGGTTTCCAGGTACATGAATGGTCTGATATACAACATTCAGGATGAGATGAGCATAATGATCATTCGGACAGTGGAAGATGTTTATCAGATGGCTCTAAAGGTTGAAGAGAAGCTGAGCTGAAAGCAAAGTTAGAGAGGCCGAGGCAGGAGTCAGCCCAAAGGCAAAACAATTGTCCAAGATAGGAATTAGAAGCCTAAGGAAGAGTGGAAGAAACCTCAACCTCAAACTGAGAGAGGTGGAAGCTCATAGAGTGGATAGTATGCTAGTAACAACACTTTTCCTCGCACTAGAGGAAGAGGGAGAGGTAAAGGTGGAGTAATAAAATGCTTCACATGCGGAAAGAATGGACACAAGTCTTATGAATGTCCAGACAAGAAGAAAGAAGGAGGAGAAACTCACATTGCCAAAGCACAATGGTGGAATGTTGAGGCAGAGGATGCTGAAGGTGGAAGATCACTAGTGATGAGGAAGGTTCTCTTAACGCCAAAAAGGGAGGTAGAGAATCAAGTGCAAAGGAATAGTCTTTTTCGGACTGCTTGCAAGACCAAAGACAGGGTATGCAAAGTCATCGTGGAAAGTGGTACCATAGACAATCTCGTTTCTACAGAGATGGTAGAAAAGCTGGAGCTGGAGACTATTGAACATCCAAGTCCATACAGAGTTTCATGGCTACAAAAAGGACATCAGGTAAATGTCACTAAACAATGTTTAGTTGAATTTAAAATAGGAGGATATAACGATAACATATTGTGTGATTTCATTCCCATGGATGTTTGTCATCTATTGTTGGGTAGACCGTGGAAATATGACAGGAATGTGGTTCATGATGGTATAAAGAACACATATACCCTAGAGAAGAATGGGAGAACTCACATGTTGTTGCCGATTAAGGACAAAGAGGTGAAACCTAAGGTAAGAAACACTGTACTTCTCATGAGTGGGAAGGAACTTCTTAAGGAGGTTAAGAAGAAGGAAGATCCACAATTCATTGTGGTCAGGAAACCTAGAATTGTTTTGACCAGCACAAGAGTGGATGATTTACCAGAGGAAATCCAAAAGTTACTGGAGGAATTTGCTGACACAGTAGTGGACGAACTACCCTGTTCACTGCCACCTATCGGAAGTATAATTCATCACATTGATCTTATACCCAGAGTTAGTTTACCAAATAAAGTAGCATACAGATTGATGCCGCAGGAGAATGAAGAGGTCAAAAGACAGGTCCAGGATTTAATGGACAAAGGGTTGGTTAGAGAAAGCTTGAGTCCATGTGATGTTTTGACAGTGCTCAGTCCAAAGAAAGATGGAGGCTGGAGAATGTGTTCAGACTCAAGGGCCATTAACAATATAACCATCAGGTATATATTTCCATTGCCAAGGATGGACGATTTGATGGATTGCTTGAGTGGAGCACGATTCTTTTCAAAGATTGATTTGAAAAGTGGTTATCATCAAATTCGTATGAGAGAAGGAGATGAATGGAAGACAACATTCAAGACAAATGAAGGGCTGTATTAGTGGCTTGTTATGCCATTTGTCTTAACAAATGTGCCAAGTACCTTCATGAGATTGATGAATGAAGTCCTGAAGGATTTCATCGGAAAATTTTTCATTGTGTATCTTGATGACATATTGATTTTTAGTAAAACAGAGGTGGAGCATATGAAACATTTGGCTACAGTGATGCAGAGGCTACAACAAGAGAAGCTGCTGATAAATATGAAGAAATCCTCATTCATGAAGACATTTCTCATTTATTCGGGGTTTGTTATTTTCGTAGATAAGTTGAGGATGGATCCAGATAAAGTGGAGGTGATTAAGAATTGGCCATCACCAAAGAGTATCTTTGAAGTTCGAAGTTTTCATGGATTGGATAGTTTCCACAGAAAATTCATCAGGAATTTCAGTGGAATTAGCACACCGATGATGGACACAGTGAAGAAAAGACATAAATATTTTCACTGGATGGAAGAAGCAAAGAAAAGCTTCAGTTTGTTGAAGAAGAAAATTATAGAATAGCCAATTCTGGTGTTGCCTAATTTCAAGAAGACATTTCAGGTAAAATGTGATGCAAGTGCGTTTGCAATAGGGGCAGTCTTGAGTCAAGAAGACAAGTCGATAACATACTTCAAAGAGAAGTTGAATGAAGCCAAAATGAAGTACTCCACGTATGACAAGGAATTTTATGTGGTCATACAAGAGCTGAAGAAGTGGAGGCACTACTTGATTCCTAAAGAGTTCGTTTTGTATAGTGACAACCATGCCTTACAATTTGTAACTCAACATGATACACTGAACTAGAAGCATGCAAAATGGGTTGACTACATGCATAATTTTACTTTTTTAATTAAACATATTTCAGGAACTGCTAACAAAGTTGTTGATGCTTTGAGCAGGAAGTGTTTGCTTATGCAGGAGTTCAGAGTCAAAACATTGGGTTTTGATAATCTCAAGGACATGTACAAGGATGATCCAGATTTTAAGGAGGCGTATGAAGCAACTGAGAATCCAGTTCTCAGGAACAAAAGTCAATGGATAGAGTATATGATCCAAGAAGGATTATTGTTTAAAGGTAATGAACGTTGTATTCCAAAATGCTCCATGAGGGAGAATCTATTGAAGGAGAAACACAGTGGAGGATTGGTTGGACATTTCGGTCATGATAAGACCTTCTCGAAGTTGAATTGCTCATATTTTTGGCCAGGAATGAGAGCAGATGTCAAAAGATTTGTGGACAGATGCAGGATTTTCCAGCATTCAAAAGGAAAGAGGTAGAATGTAGGCTTATATCAACCATTACCCATACCAGAGAGGCCATGGGATGCAGTAAGCATGGACTTCATATTGGCGCTGCCAAGAACACAAAGAGGGTTTGATTCAATCATTGTGGTGGTGGATAGATTTTCTAAAATGGCACATTTTATACCATGTCAGAAAATCAGTGATGCAACTCACACTACAAATCTATTTTTCAAAGAAGTTGTTAGACTTCACGACTTACCATGGAGCATAGTTTCAGATCGAGACACCAAGTTCGTGGGACACTTCTGGAGAACCTTGTGGAAAAAGATGAGAACAAATTTTTCGTTTAGTTCAACGTATCATCCTCAGATAGATGGACAGACAGAAGTCATGAACAAAAGTTTGAGAGACTTGCTGAGGAGTTTGGTGACAGAACATCACAGTTAGTGGGATAGGCAGAGTCTATTCCAAATTGTTTATGGGATGCAACCAAGAGGAGTTTCAGAATTGAGAGATTCAGAGTAGACTGTGACTAGAAGTGCTAGTGCAAAATATTTTTCCGAGGCAATGAGGGAACTTCACATCCATGTGAAGGAGCGATTGTAGAATTCGAGCCAGGAGTATAAGCGCAGAGCAGATCAACACAGGCAATAACTTCAGTTTGAAGTTGGTGATTTGACTCTTGCACACTTGAGGAAGGAAAGGTTCCCAAGGGGGACATGTAATAAGCTGAAAATGAAGAAAATTGGACCGTGACGGATCATAAGGAAATTTGGGACAAATGCTTATGAGATTGAATTACCCGAGGGGATCGGAATTTAACCAATATTCAATGTCTCAGATTTGTACCCTTACAAAGCTGAAGAGGCATGAGTAGACCATGAACAACCAGAGGTTCAATGGGCCAAACAGATGCCAGTTGGAGAGAAACCACAGATGTAAAGTATACTGGACAAGAGAGTTAGTAAGAGGACTAGGAGAAAGGAATATTTTGAATACTTAGTCAAGTGGAAGGGACATCCAATTGAATATGTCAGTTGGGAAATTGAAGCCGAAATCCAGAAGCATGGACAGACCGTGTGAGAGCTCATGGATAGGATCCCATGAAAATTTTCAAGCGAGGGAGTATGATGCAGGAGCATTGCAAGTAACAAGCACACGCAGAGGTGGTAGACAGCTGGGACAAGCGCCAACGCATTTCAACACGTTGTCAAAAGTGTTTTGAAATGTTTTGAAATAAATGTGCGGATATTAAATGAAATAATTAAGAGGAGACACACTTGTAGATTGTAAACAAATCATGAGCGATTCGCTCTCATCTGTAGTAGGTAGAGACATTTATGTATAATAAATGTAAGTAAGTAGCTTTGAATTCCAGATTAGACAGTTTTTGGAGCAGAGGGAAAACCGACTATAGACACCCTCATCTTGTATCATTTGTAACATGAACATTGTCAATTGAGAATAGAGCATAGAGAGGAAGAATCAAAGAATTGTGTAGAAGAACCCATGTACAGAAGTCCTGAATTAATACATGAAGCTTTGATTCAAACTTATGGTGTTGTGATATTCTCTATGTATGCATGTTAAATGCTATGTTTATAGATGTTTTACTCTTTCGATTGTACATTTGCTTTGATGCTGTGTATGTATGATTTCTTGTTAAATATCTGAAATCTGAGAGAGGAAGGGTAAGGAATGAGTTTCAATTGTTTCTCTATCTGAGCAAGAATTCCTGCAAGGAGTGCAATGAAGTTGTCTGCAAGGAGTGTGTTGACAAGGGTTCATAGTTTCATCTCTGAAAGCTCAGGAGAGATAACGTTATTCTCATTCCCGCAGAAGTGCAGGTTGATCACAGAAGCTGTGCAAGGTGTGCACAGGCTGGTTGTAAGTTTAAAACTTATCAACCAAGGAAAGGATTGAAGGACTGCTGTTGCAAGGAGAGTGCGCAGAGTCGAAGAATTCAATACTTGGAAGTATTTGAAGGGTTGCCGCAAGGAGTGCATGCAGGAGTCCTCTTGAAGACTTGAGTCGTGGAGAAAGATTAGGAGGGTTAGTACCTTGAAGTGTCAGAGGGAGACGCTGCATAGTTACTTTGCAGGCAGATAAGTTCCAGTGAAGGAATAGCTTGTTCAAATTGTGGGAGTTGTCAAGGAGGAAACGGACGGTCGGAATTCTCCGTGGAGAATTCGCAAAGTCCCAAGAGCCGTCAGATATTGTAGAGGAGTAAGGGAAGTTACGACGAGTGTTTTCTAAAGTGTAAAGCTCAGGAGAGATGGGGCCATTAGATCTCTCGTAAACTCTCATTTCAGAATTTGAGAGTTGAAGGGGTAGAAGAATCCATGTCAAATATTGTAGACAATGGAGAGTGGACAGGTGGCGTACTTGTCGACACAGAGGTCAAACCTTTGTTGAACATTTCAGGGTTTCGTGAGTTGGAGAATCGAAAGCCTGGTAGAGAGATTCACAAAATTGTGAAGTGCAAAGTCATGAAGGGGAGAAAATATTTGTGTGGGGCCAGCTATTGGTGAAGCGTGTCAGAAATCGACATTTTGACATTTTGGAGGATAAGAATTCAGGATTTCGTTTATGAGATCCCCGAAATTGCGAAACACGATACTGTCATGGGAGAGGACGCGACAAGCGTTTCAGTGCATCGAAAGTTTGGGTTTCGGAAGGTGAAGAGTTGAGAGACTTGGGAGGAGAAGTCGGGAAGTCTCGAACTTTGAAGTTTCGAAATCGTGAGAAATACGACCACATTTTTGGTCAGAGGAAGATTGGAATTGATGCTTCGTGTTTGATCGCGTGGGCTCAATTCACAAGGACTCTTGGAGAAGCACCATTTTATGTGTGTGGGATTCCCTGAAGAGGAATCAAAGAGTCAATCTGACTCAAGGGAAGGAATTAGAACAATTCTGTAGTGGACCTTGACCCGAGGGTTGGGGGTTTTGCGTCACAAGTTTAGCAAGATCCAAAAAAAAACACTGAGAGGGAATAACACTCCAATATGAACAAAAAAACATAGTTTCTCAGAGACTAGGGTTTCAACTCCACTTTTACCAACCTTGTGACTTGAGGAAAAATAAGTTGATTTGGACCAAATGTAATTCAACAAATTCTTATGAAGAAAACGCCAATTCTTTCTTCATATAAACATAAAACATTTAGTTCTTGAAAAAAAGCTTATTTTTCTTCTAATCATATTTGTATGATAGGGTTTTGAGAAAGACATAATATTCCATATGTGCTATATTCATTTGACTAAATGTATTTAAACAATTTATTAAGAAGAAAATTAGAACTCTTACTTCTTGTAAAGAAAAAACATTCGATTCTTGAAACATACTTGTTTTTCTTCTAACCATCATTTTATGATAGGGTTTGAGATACCCCTAATATTCCATATGCTATCTTCATTTATATTGGTATTAAGGGATTCCAAATTCATGTCCTTTGATACTTCAATACTTTTTGCAAGGACACCAAACAAATTTGAAGTCCTTGCACACTTAAAGAGATGGGAAAAATAATCATGCAAAGTATGAACTAGTTGCCAAATTTTGGTACTCTAGTAGAAAACTTCCTTTTACCTACAAATTTACCTCAAATTATTGAGATATTTTTCTTTCATTGGTTTTTCTATTTCATTAAGGGATTTCATAGAAAATCAATCCATTTAAATATAACATCTTGAAATCTTCCCTCTTAATGTGTCTTACCCACTTATCTTCTTAACAACCATCCATGAAACATTACTATTACAATTTTTCCCATCACACAAACCTCACATTATTTTTTTTCCAAAACCATACCTAGGATCTCTTGGACTCAAATTCAAGTTTACTGTATTTAGTGATATATATTGCTCCATATCCCTTTAGCGTTGGTAGATTCACAAGGTGAATTGAAAAAGGGGTAGATCATAAGGAATTTGTATTCTTATGAGTTTCCTAGAGGTTTCACAATGTACAGGCCGAATGATAGAACCCATGAAGCAAGCTCAACATGAATATCTTGCAACTTGGACAAGGGTACAAGGTTATGCTTACAATGTGTGGAGTGGAAACTTTCATTTGGAGCTAATTGTTTGGTAGTATCCCTAGAGATGTTTTACCCTTAATATGCCTAAAGAGTTTGCATACATGAAAACCATGCAATTGATGCTAAACATGGACACAGTTGGAAACTCTCTACCATTCAGTGGGAAAAACAAAATGCCTATTGAAGATAGGATTTCCAAATAATGCCATTCTACGAGTGTTATAATGTACATCCAAAAAGGACTAAGTGTCATATATTTCCTTGATATATTTTCAGAGCTTAACAATTGTAGTTTTAATTTTCTAATGGATGATATCCTAATTTGGAAGGATGCATTCAAAGAAAATGATAGTATTTTTGTAATTGAGTATGCCATGTTATTAACACAGGAGCATTTTGGCTAGAAATGTTAGTAAATTTGAAAATAATAGAGGTTACTATTGTATTAGCGACCGCTTATGTACCAAGGTTTGGAATTTTTTTAGTTGAAATTTGAAATTTCTTGAGCTTCAAGATGAATAAAGAATTTGAACTTTGGAAATTTGATAGAAGAACTTCAATGAATTTAATCCAATCATAAAGGGCCATTGATTTTTTTCAAAATGGTTTCAATTTATGATTTTGAAATAAATAAAAAAACAAAAAAAAAACAAAGTTTAAATCTGTAATACGAAAGTCATGAGATTGTATCATGTATCATATTTTAATGAGGGCATGCGATTTTTTAACAAGGATATGGGGAAATTTTTAAATATATGCATTTACTAACTTGATGGTGGATTTTATCATAGTTTTTCTATGTTTATGAATTATATAAAATTTCATGGTCCCCACCATGTGACATAGGCTTTTGTAAAATAATCATTTGGCATTATCCATGTGAATAATGGCTACTTGTTTTAGAACACTCCTCTAGCCACCATCTTCTGCGTAACATAAGTAGAAATGCATTTCACATATTAGATCCCTGTTTCTTGGGGCATAACAATCATCACATGGGAATTGTTAACTATAATCTTTGGGGATAAATGTAATATTTTACCATATTTTTCCACGGTGGTATGACTCTCTTTTTTTTAATGGTTGATGGATACACCACTTTGGTGAATGGAGGAAATGTGATCCAATTATTGAGAAATGTTAAGAGTATCTTGGCCTCATTGGTGAAAGAAAGTAGCTAGTATATCTTCTACCAAGATTCAAGTCCTATCGATGACATGTTTGTGCTTGTGCTTATTCTTGTGGATGCATGTTAACACATGCAAAACGTAGTTGGGGATAGAAACAATACTTGGGTGCCTTTGACATAATAGGTACCCCTCATTCATGGCTGCTTAGAAAAAGGACAACCTATGACATTCAACCCATGATAAAATGAAGCTTAGTGGAAAAAAATATTGATTTTATTTTATTTTATGGATTAACATTACTTTGATTTGATTTATGTTGTGTTTATTAGTACCATAGTGCAAGTCCAAAATTAGATGCAAAGAGGATTTTTTTTTTATAAAACACATCTTCGATTACATACCAATGTGGGATAATCTTGAAATATATACATGATTGAATTGGATGGTGAATTTTATCATAGTTTTTTTACACTAGTGAATTTTCTTAAATTTCATGGTTGTTGCCATGTGATAGGCTTTTACAAAAGAAACATAATTTCATTATCCATGTGAATGATATTCACTTTTAGAACACTCCTCTAGTTTCCATACTCCACTTGCCATACATGGAAATGCATATCACATATTGGAGCCCTCTTTCTCTAGGCATAAAAATTAATGACAATTTTGGGGATAAATGCAATCTTTTACTACACTCAACCATGGTGGTATGGTTCTCTCTCTCTCTCTCTCTCTCTCTCTCTCTCTCTCTCTCTCTCTCTCTCTCTCTCTAATTATAACAATAAATCGGCAATTTATATTATAAAAAGACTACAACAAAAACGACATATGGTGTTATGTCCCTGTTGTGTTCATATAGTTTCAAACATATTGTATTACAATCCTTAACCAAACCTACTGCAAGCCTACAACACAAAATGACTTGAATTCTCAAAAAAATAGCATAGATTTCCTTAGTACTTTAAACCCTATAATAAATGCCTAAAATTCTAACTATAAAAAAATACATTAAAACTAATAAATTGCACAACAACTAGAAACACCATCCTGGCTTGTGTTTGTAGGTTCAATCTCTTTCTAAGTTGGTTCCATCTCTTCGTCAAATTGATTCACCATTTATTCTCCTTTCACTTCATCTCTGGATAAGCATGTTTTCATATTCTTAGTTGATGCTATATATTGATCCCCTTTGCGTAGATTCAAGATCGGATTTCAAAGAAGACTACATTCTTCCTCAACCACTGTTACCTGCTTCTTCAATTCCATTAGAGAATCCATTATTTCAATGATTTGTGATGAAATATATTGTTCCAAATCATGTAATTTAGAAACTAGATTGAAGATAGAGGATCAATTATAATGAACATATTCCTCATGGCTTCAAATAACCCAATGGATTTCTTGGAGATCCCATGAATCCATTTGGTGTTCAGTTGTATCAAAATAATCAACAAAAAGAAGCTATCCACTGCCCCTACTGACCAAACTTTCCTACAGAACCCACCAATGAAAATATCTATACTCCTCTAGCCAGATAACGTCATTTAATTTCCCTTCTAAACCATCCAAGGAGAACTAGAGACTTTGTGGGCTTGAAGGATGCCAGGGAGGAGGTTCCCCTAGCAATTCTCTTGACCCTAATAGAATAATCCCTGAAACATGGAATACATAGATGAAGAACACTCTAGAGAGTTAGAAATAGATGAAAACCATTATCCCACATGAACCCTATAAAAAAAGTGTCGAAGGAAGATAAGAACATGAAATGAAAAGTTGAAGCTTGTTATAGCTGAGCTCTCGTATCTTCATGTTATCAATTGTATGGGTGATGAATGTTGGCTGGTGCACCATGTGCTAGATTATGTTTACCAAAATCTTATCCATGTGACTTGCCATGTTCCCATTTAATACCTTGTGACGTGTCATTGACTTGATGAAAATTTAGGGATGGGTTTTTATTCTAAGGTTCCATTAACCATTAATTCCCCAACTTTTATCTTCACTCCATAACTGGCCCAACAATATACCTCACACAATACGTGAAAGAATAGTATATTACATTTCGTATCATGTAATAATATGTTATAGGTTTGTTATTATGTAAATAGGCATTATGAAGTAAATGATAAGTCATGACCTTTTCCAAGGACATGACTTATCATTCCCTACGTGTATTTATATACACATATTGTGTCTCAAATCATGTCAAGTAAATATGTAAAATGGAAAGTAAATAAAATATTATTTATTATGGATATATGGAATTATGTTATGTATTCATGATGTTCTCATGAAGTGTACCACCAGATCCACTTTAGTTGGTATCATAGCGTGGTTTAAAAAAACCATGGTAATTTCCCATGGTATTGGGAAGATACTATAAGGAAAAGAAGTACAAAGAAAAGAAAAAAGAGAGAGAAGGAAGGGTAAAAATTTGATTTTACTGTTGGTCGTTTACAGGCCTGTGGCTTTGGTAAACCATTGGCCAATGGTATTTCTTTGACTTGTGGTTTTGGGTAAACCATCGGCCCATGTATTTTTTTCTTACATAGTACCAAATAAAATATTGCATATGTTAAAAATATATCTGCATTCCCTACCATATATATATATGTGTGTGTGTGTGTGTGTGTGTGTGTGTGTGTGTGTGTGTGTTTTACAGTGGTAAATTTTTCTTACAGAGGTAATTTCACCAAGTTGAAATGGAAAATAAGGTTCAATTCACTTCCAGTTATGTTTTGGAACCAATCAATATTTTTATATGTATGTTAGGGAGGATCCAAAATGAGACTGTAAGCATTGCCATTGACCTCACTAGTTATTAGAATTATATTGATATTAAATTGGAAAATAGATTGCAACTTGCAGAAGAGGAAGTTAAAAGAGCTCTTACACAAGAGTATGATGATGAGATTAATAATTTAGAATTAAACATCAATTACTCCCCAAAATGAAAATATTTTGTGTTACAAACCAATGAAGTTGATGTAGTCCTAGGGAACGATTGGTTGAAATCTATTGGTACTTTTACCATGAATTTTGATAAAATGTGCATAGAATCTGAGCACCTTACCAACAATATAATTTTGCGATACATTAATTCAAAGAGCCTTTCTCTATCTTCAAATTCAAATTCAAATGAAAAACAAAATCTCATAGAATTAATGGAAATTTTCAAAAAATTAAATAAAATTCTTATTAGCAAAGATGAAGAAATTGTGCAAAACCAAACATAATTGGAGACGCAAGATACATAAATTCATAAATTTCAACAACAAATTAAAGAGTTGCAACGAAAAATTAGTAATATAAAAAGAAATCATAAAAAAGACTATAAAATATCAATAAATAACTATCATCCAAAGATGATGAAATTTCTTGTTTAAGAAATCATAATAAAAATCTAATTGTAGATATGAAGAAATTGAAGAATAAGAGGAAGGCACAACAAGAAACCCAAACCATGAATAAGGGAACTAGCATAGACTTGATCGACATGGAAAAGCCTAATGTTGTTATCAATGAAGTCTTATTAGTGGAAGTGTTTCTAGAAGTCTATCTCAACAAACAATTCTATGGTAAAGAAACATCCACAAATTTAGTTGAAGTTGACATACCATTGATCGCCACTAATAAAGTCATAGGTCAATTGAAGGATGTTGTCACATCGATAAATAAAAAAAAATAAGATATCATCATGATGAATCAAGTAAATCAAGACAAGACTAAACCAAACATCAAGAAGCATAAAATTCCTACGCATCCAAAGATATATTTTCCCTGAAGTCAACAAAGAAGAACATATCCAAAATCTTATCATCGGAGAGTTCCAGAAAAAATCCACCTTGGATGGATCGATTCTTTTTCAATGTGCCAATATTTCTCAAGACTTTGATTGTCATATCACCTCATGTCTTCAATTTTTTTTATATCAGTTACAAAAGAATGCCATTCTATCATAAGAGTTTCTCATTCCCTATGCTTTGAGGACAAATCATTTTTAAGGGGGGAATACTTGTAATATACCTAAAGTATATTGCATTTCTTATCATGTAATAATATGTTATAGGTTTTCTATTATGTAAATAAGAATTATAATGTAAATGATAAGTCTATGATAAGTCATGAACTTTTCCAAGGACACGACTTATCATTTCCTACTTGTATTTATATACACATATTGTATCTCATATGATGTCAAGTAAATATGTAAAATGGATAGTAAATATATTATTATGGATATATGTAATTATGTTATGTATTCATGGTGTTCTCATGAAGTGGACCACCAGATCCACTTTGGTTTCCCATGGTATTCTTAGCCATTGTTTTTCATTGGTTTGTGAGCTTAGAGGGCCAAGGGTTTGAAGTGGACCCTAGGGTTGGTAGGGAGGCACTCGATAAATATTAAATTTTGGGGAAGAGAAGAGGGATTTTTGGGTGAATTACATTTCAATCAACAGTTCAAGGTATTTCTCTAAAGTTGTCATTATATTTATTGTTGTATGAAGAAATATTTATGTGAGATTATGTATCCCTAATTCAATATAATAGAGGATTGATTATGTTTCTAGAAATAAGGAAATTGAAAACTAAATGATTTTAAACTATTAAGATTAGTATATTCAAATTAAGGGTTTAATTTATGATTATCATGCATGTAGGGTGTGGACCCTACAAATGGTATTAGAGCAAAGTTTTTAAAACTAGGGCCAAGAGGCCATTGTGCTTCCATGTGTGAAACATGTTATACCAAGAATTATAGATTGCTTATTTAAAATAAAAAACCTTCAAATGAATTGGCATTATGGTTATTTGATTGTTGAATAATATGATCATCAGCTTGAAGGAAACATAACCCACTCACTACATGACCTTATTGTTTTGTTTTTAATGACCAATATTATTATGTTTACTCTCATGTTCTCTTTATTAGTGGAGTTACATTGTATTTGTCTTCCAAGATTTTGATATTCCAAATGGAATTACATTGTACATGGAGTTGCATTAACTTTGCACAACATTTGGAATATGTCTTGTGACTATTGTTATGAAAATACATGTCTTGAAAAAATGAGGAAAAAATATTTCTTGAGATGAATTAGGCACTCCATGTTTAAAATGGATAATTTTAGGGTTCAAATGCCTACAAATTTAATTAATTGTGCTTTAGTGCCATCCCCAATTTCTCTAAGAGAAACATGCAATATGTGATGAGTATTTTTTTATTATCAGGGGTAACTATCTTTGGGAGAGGCTTAGAACCCTGATAGAGACTTGTATATTTACTTTGATGTAACGGGATCAAATGAATGCTCATTGAACATAATCTATTTATAAAAATGAGTATTTGACTAGTTTAGAGAACTCACTTTAGTTTAATGTCATTCATTATGAGGTTGGTCGATGTAAGAGTGATGCGACCACCACTTAATGATGGTTCATTAAATTGACAGAAACATATATCAAACACTAGAATAGTCCCTGTTGAGGTGATATTGGGGAAGGGTCAACCAACCTTTCCTCTAAGATAGTATTCTCATTAAGAGGGAGCATGGAGAAGGGTTAGTCGATCCTTCCTCAAGGATGGTATTCATGTTGTGGGGTGTTGTTCCAAAGTTTATACTTAAGGCTTTAAAGTATAAAGCCTAGGAATCTGAAAAAGGTAGAGAGAGTTAAAGTATAAAAAGTGTCAGTTATTAAGGGAAAAACTATGGCTGATTTCTTAACTGTCTCTGTCTAGCTTCCAATTGTTCTTGGATTCTTATATCCCATTCAATTGCTGCCCATGAACATTCTAATTCAACCCGGGTGTTTGTTGTCTATAAGATAGTGTTAAATAAGTTTAAAGCAATGCTAGTCTGATCTAAAAGGCCGGGTTCTATATTGGGTTGTCATGTAACCGATACAGTCATGAAGGATAAAGGTTAAAAAATCTATTACTTTGTTTTCAAGGTTTTCTACTTCTGTTTCCGATTATAAGATAAGAATTCCCAAACTTAAATTAATAATATAACAGTTTCAGAGGCCGTTTCTCGTTCCTGGGTCAAATTCAAAAAATCATGAAAGTGATGGGGGAATAACATAAAGCTGTTTAAACAAGGTGAGGCATAAATCATGGAAGAATCTCACTTTGCAACAGGGGAGGAATAAAGACGAGAGATCTCTAATGAAGCATAAAAATACAATAATCTGAATAATCTACATGTCTTGAGCCTGCTAATAGAAAGCATAGAGGAAAGATTGTAAACAATTAGATAACCAAATAACTCTTAACCACAGTAGATGTTGTACTAAATTGCAGTTAAACATTCATCAGAGACATATAAGGGAAAGATGATGTAAATGAAACTAAATAGGCACACATAACTCAGGGTCGGTAGAATCTGGAATCTCCATTTTGTATTCTCATTAATCACTGTAAATGAAGAAAAGTTCTCTAGTACAATCGACCACAAAAAATACTTTTTTCAGTCTTATGAAATTATATTTATACAAAGTCACCAATACTTGATGGTTGGTGATTTCCTAAATCCTAGGGACTATCAGTTACAAAAATGCAAACTTGAACCATTTGCATGGTTATCTTTCATCTCTCTATCATATTGATAGTATGAGCCTACAATATGATACTTCATTGCTTCTTTGAAGTATCTCCTTCTTTTGGTCTGAGACATTCAATACATTTTTCTAGGAAATGCACAAAAAATCTAGGAGGCTCTGGTATATCCTTTGCCTTGAACATATAAAGCTTCCTATGAATTTTCAGAAATCGGTCTTCAACTCCTTTGTCAGCAAACTTAACTAATTTCTATTTTAATTTTGGCTTCACCAACCACCTATCTATTTGGGTAACATCGACCTCTTTTAATTGTGAAATTTCTATTTGAATTTCATTCAAATTCTCTTTGAGTTTCAGTCGATGTCTTACAATATTGATATGGCCTAGTAGCCTAGGAAAATTGTCTCTTCCAATTCCTAACGATCCTTTGTCTAGTGTATCAAAGGTCTCTTCGCAATCATATTTGACTTCCTTGGCCATTTTCTTGCTTTTGGCTATGTTGGCCTCCCATACTTTAAGCATGATATCACCCATGATCTTCTCTGCAACCAACAACCTTGGAGTTTCTGATACCTCTTATTTTTCCGAAAGTACAATGGCCTTTTGAAAAATAGCCCGGGCTGCTTTAGCCTCTTTTTCCTTGAAAACAATGTTATCGAAAGACTGAATTACCTCTCAGAAATAGTTCTGAATAAACTCTACCTTTAGAAATCAATATTTGTTGCTCTTCATCTATATTCATATGCACTTCCAGTGCCTAGGCTTGAAAAGATTTTAAATCTATCACTTTATTTTGAATAGAATTCAATCTATCCTAAAACTGCCTTGCTAATTATTCCTACTAGATGACCTGTCCCTGACTAGCTTGCATCTTCTTATACATCTCATCCAAGCAATATTTGAGGAGTTGAATCTCCTGTTTGTCAATAGCTCTATCTTTTTCCAACCCTTTATTTATTTCCTCTCTAATACTACTCTCTGAGATCTTTATTTGGCCTTCTAGCTAGGCTATAATTTGATTCTTCTGCTTCAACCTTGTTTTTAGATTGTCAACTGAAAATAAGTTAGCCTTTGCTAAGGCTCCCATAGAGCCTGCTACCTTAGTGGTGAAATCTTCCTCTTCTAGGTTATGTCCATCTATGAGCACTATGTGTTTCTTCACCATTATGCTTTCTCTCAAATGCATTTCCTGTTTCACTACCGCTTTCCTCTTCTTACTGAAAAAATAATCAAAGGAAGGTATCTCTTCTCTAGATTTTGGAGTGATGTCACTTACATATATAACTTCTAGATGAGGAATCCTAAATGTTGACTGTAAAGGAGTCAATGATGTAATAGAGTTTCCCAACTCTGTAGATTGGGTTTCTCCTGCTGTTTTGGGAATATCAACAGGAATAGTCGATGATGAAGGTGGAATCATTTGACTCGAATTTGGAGGTGTCTCGAGCTTCAACTCTGTTCCTGACCTTGGGTGCTCTGATTTTGAAGATTCTTCTTTTTGTGAAGACGCTTCAGTCTTCTTTGGATTTTCTTCTGCAGAATTCTCGTCAGAAGGCTTTGAGTCGAAACCTGGGGGTATGCTTTCCTGTTCTGGAGGAGAGGTTACCCTTTCTCCTTGTAGTATCTTTGGAAAACCACTTCTTCTGTGCTTCTGGAAAGTCAGAAAGTTGGTTTGTAGGTCGGGTGGTAGCACCCAGACTCTGTCTAATATCTCCTCATAAGTTATGGCTCCTTTGAATATGTCGTCATAGGGGGAATATTCATGCTCATACGTTTTCATATTGCAATGAGCAAGATTATTTCCCACAATTTGATAAGGATCATGTCTTCTAGACTTGACATCCACCAGTTTAAATTCATCCAATGTTGCAGCTTCTACTTTGGAATGGCCAAAGTTTAGTAGCAAAAACTTGCCAACTTGTAAGGGAAAGATTGGCTAGAATTATTTTTGGGCTTCTTTTAACTTTGTACCAATGCCTCCTGTTATTATCTGTTATGCCACTTCTCTACACACCATTCTGTTAGTGATAAATTTAGGGAGAGCATGAGGGGGGATTGAACATCCGGAGACTCTGACATAAGAGAAATTATCTTCGATGAACCAATCTGCAAGTGCCTTAAGGTTTCCCATGATTTTATATGAAATCCGAGGGGGTGCATAACCATACACAATTTGGTGCACAGGTATCACTACGTAGTGACATATTTTGTAAAAGAAATCTTTAACATTATCCTCCCATAGTTTAGAGTGATAAACATGAATGGGTTCAACACAGGCTGGGTTCCAGCTCCAATTCATCAAGGGGAATGGAGTCATGTGACAGATGACATCTATAATATATGTAGACATGTAAAAAGATATAGGTTGACCTTTCGATTTTTCCATCTGGTAATCCTTAATCTCTTTAGCTAGGTTATCTAACCGGATTTTGGCCCATTTGAAGGTGAAAACCTTTGCTACCTCGTGTATAATTGGCACCCATTCCACTAGGAAATGGGTAGGAATTTTCCTCCCAAACAGTCTACACAACATCATTTCTATATAAACCATGTATTCATTTAACGGTGATGTGGCATAAATGCCATGGGTATCAGCTCTAAATTTTGTTGGAATTCCCCACCAATCTTTGATTATAACTAGATATATTTGATCCAATTATGTACACTCCTTTCTTTGAAATTCTTCTACGAATTCGGCATTAAAAATGTATTTAGAGACATGAGACAATTTATACATTACTTGGATGTGCTCTAGTCTGAATGAGCTGACGACGACCTTTTGGTTATTTAGAAAGATGTTAGTTTGAATGTCATTTTTTTCTAAATCCCAACTTATCATATCATTGTATGGTATGAGTCTCGACCGTGTGACTATCTTATGGAGCTCATATTCTACTATATCCCTGAGCTTATTTTCAGTCTTTTAGTTTCCGCAATCGTCGGGACAATTCTTCAGCTCATACTCCAAGATATAAAAAATCTTTCTCCAGGACTTGATTGAATCCACAGTATGTGGTGTAGTATCAGATATAACATCTCCATCTAGATTTGAGATCTCACCGACCTCTTCACTCTTCTTAGGCGCTTTTTTGGGTGCCATGATGTTTGTGCTAAAAATGAAAACCTATTACAGAGAAGAAATGTGTGAGCTCTTTTGAATGTAACTTGCTTCTTGTCTGAAAGTAAAAATGAAATTTGAAATAACAAACCTTTATTGACCCATAACTTGCCTTAAATTGAGCGTACCAATACAGGCGATAAAAATTAAATTCTTTAATGGGGATGGTACGCCTGCAGATACACACTTTACGCTAAAAATATCTCTATTAATCCATTATGAATACTACCACATATCGACGATTTAAAACTAGGATTTCAAAAGGAATGTCTTCGAAAACTCCCGAATAGAGAAACGTGAAAAGTCACTTAATATCATTAATCCTATTTTAAAGTTAAGTTAATTACGCTTAATCGCTTAATACTTTTGAGATTTCGGGCTTCCTGGTTTTTTTACTGCGAAAGAGTGACAACTCTTTGATTTTCCGAAATGCAACTGATTAACAATTTGTTAAGTATGTTTAAGATTTAGTTAATCACGATTAAAAAGAGATTTCGTAAAAAGCACATCGAGACTTTGAACTACTGTTTAAGTTGAGATAGTCGAAAAAGAAAATACGAAAGGTTTAGAAAACCGTCAAACGTTTTTAATTATTCCTTTTAATTCAGTATAATTTCTTTTAAACAATACTTTTGGGACTTCGGTATCAGGACTTTGGAGTTGTTATTAAAAAATCATACTTCGTGAATAGACGAACCCCGAAACCCAAAACTCTTGAAAAAATTTGACTCCTTTTTAGAACTAAGGGCGGCTCCATAACCAAAGAAAACTGAGTTTTAGGTTATAAGAAGGAAAATAAACTTTGTTTCAACATACGCTCCATCTAGGGATCTCATCTCCTTGTGGGATGAGAATGACATGTAGACCAAGTGCCTTCGTTGGGTAAATGGAGTCATTACTGCATCTCTGTGAAACACATTTTGGAGAAAACTCAAAACGAGACTTTAAGACTTCAACCTTAACTTTGAAAAATATTCAAAACTAAAACATTCGATAATCTTGAGTTAGTCTCACAATAGATTTCCTTCTCTAAAGTTGACCTCAGATTTGTGTAAGATAATCGAAACAAAATTAATCATTCTACTAGGTTTTATTTGATTTCATTTGCATCAAGGTAAAGTAATTTCAATATTTCAAATTAAGGGATCCCATAAGCTTATAATGTAGATCCAACTGAAAGAGGAATATTTACCAGAGAATATTGTAATTCATGTATAATAGCCTATTAGATATATAGATATTGCTTCACTGCCAGTGAGCCTGTTCAGTACCTCGATGAAGTTATCAGATTTCCCACATTGAATTTCCTTTCACCACTTCCGTTGTTTTCTAGCATTTAAATGCTGAGATGAGGGAAATCATATTATGAATTTCCTTTCTTCAACTCTTTGGACTAGATGGGGTCAATCATTTAGATGAATTTCCTTTCACCATCTGTCTATATTTATTTTTAAAATATGAAGTGGGGGCAATCAATGAGTATGTAATATACTCAAGAAAATATCTGCTTAAAATTTAACAACAGAGGCCTGTCAACTCACTTTAATTGTTTTGGACTAATCCTCTTCTGGCCTTCGACCATCTTTGGCTTCAGGGAAATTCTTGTTGATATTTTTCAGGGATTTTCATTGAGCGAAATCAATCAGTTTATTCCTGTTAGAATGACTAAGGAAGTTAGGATAAACCCGGACATACTTCCGGTCCAGCTAAAGTTAGAGGAACTATAAACTTTTACCTATTCTCATTTTGAAGGTTAGTTTATGAGTTTCCAAAATTAAGGTGAGATCTTTTCTTCTCTTAAGAAGCTTATGGGAAGATCATCAAAGAAATAGATGAAGAGGTGACTTTAGATGAAGAGGTGAAAAGTTTGGGGCTTTAGATATTCTGTTGAAGACACAACTTCTCTTAACAAGATATTCAACTCTTGAAATTTTTTCCTAAAATATTTTTTTGCTTATTTTTCATATATATACTATTATTTTTTTTTGAAAGGTGAATATTAGTAAATCAAAAAATTATTGTCTTATGCATTTACATTTTTTGGGACCTTTTAAACTGAGTCTTCGGGACAAAAATTCATACCTTGGTAGTTCTTTTTATTTTCATCCAAACAGACTGTTAGTCTATCCTAATCATTTTTCGGGAGACATTTAACATGAGTATCCATGTATGTCACCTTTCGATATTTGTAGTCTCTTGGCTTATCAAAAACTCTCCTGCAAATAAGATAAACATGATAACTGTAAGGAATTCTAGTAAATCAGAAAGTTTATTATTGCAAATTTGACCTATTTTATATACATATTTTTTATATTTTTGTTTCAAAAAATGGCTCTTTGTATTTACAAAAAAATAAAAATAAAAATAAAATAAAACTTACATAATGAAATATAAAAACAAACAAGATGCAAAAGAAAACCGGTGTGTACAATGAGAGTTTAGAAAAATATTGCTGCATGAAGTGCTTAAGGTACCGCCCATTGACAGGGGCGTTAAGAATATTTCCATCGAGATTTTCTAATAAAAAAACGTTTTTCCCTTAGAGGATGAAATCTTGTATGGGCCGCACCAGATCTGATCAAACTTGTTGTGTTTACCAACATCTTCTTTCCTAGTTTCCCATTTTAGGACCAAATCACCAGGGAGGAATTCTCTGTTTTTAGCTTTTTGGTCAAATAATCTTTCATATTATCTTGATATATTTGTAATTTTTCATCTACTTCGACCCTATTTTTCTGAAATTCAATCAACTGGTTTATCCTCCTGGTAATGTCATTCGGTTCTTCATTTGAGTCTTGCCATAGTTTCATTACTGGTAGTGCTAGATTTATTGGTAAAACGATGTCAGTACCATATATCATCTGAAATGGAGACATCCCGATTGACCTTTTGGTACCTATCATGTTATCCCATAAAGCATATTTTAAATGCACATGCCATGCTTTCTTATTTTCGGCCAAAACCTTCTTAATTATAGTAATCAAACTTTTGTTAGATGACTCAGCTAGACCATTACCCTGTGGATAGTAAGCCATGGAGTGTCCTAGCACAATATTATGTTTTTGGAAAAATCTTATCATGGCCATGGAATTGAAGGCCTGAGCATTATTAGTCACTATTTTTCGAGGACAACCAAATCTGGATAGAATATTTTCCTCCAAAAAACTGATCACTACTGAGTCAGTTGCATTTCTTGTAGGAATAACTTCCACCAATTTGGTGAAATAATATATAGCAGTTAGAATCCATTTGTGTTGAGCACTCGAGTGTGGATGAATTTGTCCAATAAAATCAAGACCCCATTGCTGAAATGGAGCTTCAGTTTTAACTGGAACTAAAGGTAAAGATGAGATTTTCTTCTTGCCTGTAAACAACTGACAAGGATTACAAGTTCGGACTTTAGTGTTTATGTCCGTGAATAATTTGGGCCAGTAATACCTAGCTCTTAGGATTTTATAATCCGTTTCTCGCCAAGAATGGTGTCCTCCACACACTCCCTCATGGAATTCATCTATAACCTTTTCTGTTTCAGTTTCTACTAAGCATCTCAGTAGGAAACCAAGGGGGTCCTTCCAATATAACTTACCATCTATAATACAATATTTTACAGCATGCAATTTCAATGTCCTAGCCTTATATGGGGTTAATTCGCTAAGGAACTAGAGGGTTAGTAAATAAGAGACAATATCGTGGTACCGCACTGAAGAAGAGAATTTGGGTAGAATTTCGGTTGTGGACGCAACAACATCGAGTTCATCTATCTAAAAAATTCCTTCGTTTTCTTACAGATGGTTTATCCTGAGTGCTTTCAAATTTGATTCAGCCATCAATTTAGCCAAACCTTGACCTTTAATAAGCTTAGTTGGTTTAAATTCTAGGTCAAACTCCTGGATTTTGGCTAACCATATGCCTCTCCTTCTGTCACTATTAGGCTGAACCAATATATCCTTAACAAAACTTGTAGGCACATAAGCAATGATCTTTGAGTGCAGTACGTAAGTTCTGAAGGCCTTGATAGATTTCACCATTGCATAAGCTTTTTTTCCCAATATGTCATATTTCAACTTAGCATCTCTGATACTTTTACTAAAAAATGCAATAGGCTGCTCAAAATCCTCATCATTTTTCTGTAACAATACAACTGCAATAGTGTGTTCAGAGGCAAAAGAAAAAACCAGAAACTTCTTTGTATAACCTAGGCTCGCCAGAACTGGTGCTTCACTTATCACTCTCTTGATACGTTGAAACGAAACTTTGGATTAAGTTGTACACTTCACCTTGCTGTCTTTCTTAAGCATATCTATAATCATTTTTATGATTTCAGCAAAGTTAGGGATGAATCTTCTCAAGAAATTTATTTTTCCTAAAAAAGACTGAATTTCTTTTACATTTCTAGGAATATTTATAGTATATATTGCCTCAATCCTTTTCGGGTCGATTTTGATTCCATCCCTAGACAGTATATGACCTAAGAGTTTTCCTTCTTGCATTGCGAAATCAATTTTCTTGGGATTTAGTGACAAACCAAATTTGTGACATTTCTCGAAAGTTTGCTTGAGGTGTACTAAATGTTCTGCGTCAGATTTAGAAAAAATAGTTAGATCATCCAGGTAAATAATAACAAACTTATCTGTTTCGCCAACAAAGGCGATATCCATAGCTCGTTGGAAGGTTTCTCCTGCATTCATTAAACCGAAAGGAATTTTTTCACACATAAAGGTACCCCAAGGGGTAGTGAACACAATTTTTTCTTTATCATCTTGATGCACTGCAATTTGATTGTAGCTTGAAAATCCATCAATCATAGACATTATGTTAGATTTGACTACTTTCTCTAAAATGTGATCCATCTTAGGCAATAGATAATTGTCCTTAAGTGATGACCGGTTCAGATTTCTGAAATCTACACACAGTCTGATTTCACCATTTTTCTTTCTTACTGGGACTAAATTTGCTACACACTCAAAGTATCTCAGTGGGACGATGATCTTGGCATCCAAGAGTTTCTTCACTTCTTTCTTTATTACTGGCAACAACATGGGGTTTATCTGCCTGAGATTTTGCCTAAAAGGTTTGACACCTTGTTTCAAAGGGATTTTATGTTCCATTATAGTAGTGTCATAGGTTCTCAATTCATCGTAGGACCAATAAAAAACATCTTTATACTATTTAAGCAACTCGACATACTCAATTTTAATTTCAGGAGATACTTAGATAATTTTACCAATCTAGGATCTTCGTTAGTACCTATATCGCAATCTTCAACCTCTTCTGGATGAGGCTGTAAAGTGGATTTCACAGGGATGTCATTGTGATTAAATAACCTTTCTAAGGGGATCAAGCCTTTGGGGATATGATTATTTTTCAATACAAGCATGCGATGATTTGCAATTTTGTCTTGAAACTCTTGGGGATCTTCCCCTTCCTGGATGATCCAAGCGGGATCATTCTAATTTTCCTGGTCGACATGTGTTTCGACAAACTCATCTATTGTTCGTCATCCTCAAAAAATTGCCAATGTTTTATGTTATTCGATATCGAGGGCCTATGTCTCATCTCTATATGATATTTAAGTTTGAAAACCATTGGAGGTGTGAAGGTCGAGGCTGCTTTAGCTAGAAAATTAGCTCATTGATTTTCAACCCTAGGGATGTAATGAAATTCAAAAGATGAAAATAAGTTCTCAATAAGATCCCATGCTCAATTTCTATAATCACTCAACCTCAGGTGCTTAGCTTGGTATTGATGATTGATTTGTTTTATGATCAGTTCAACATCACCGCAGACTTCTAAGTTTTTGATCTTTAATTTTCTGGCAGCTTCTAATCCTAGGACTAGAGCCTCATATTCACAAACATTGTTAGTATAATCAATGTCCCATTGTAGTCTATAAGAAAAAGGTATGATGAACTCGTCATCGGGTGCCACGAACAACACTCCATCTCCTTCTCCTTCACAAGATGAAGCACCATCAAAAAACATTTTCCAAACTCCTTAACTATATACATATTTATTTATTTCTTCTTATTTTTTCTTTTCTGTACAACTTTCTTCTATACATACATCAATATCATAATCAATAGATAGAATACAATTCCTTAAATCTTGATCAGCAATATAAACAGGGTATTTATTTTGGTTAAGTGGGTCACTTACTGTAAACAACAACTTGGTTTCTCTGTACAAGCGAGTGAAATGTGCTCCAAAAATTGGGATCGTGGCGTACATCATATTGATTTGGAGAGATCCTCCAAGTTTGGCACCCCAAGACCTGGATAACAACATGCCATAATTCGGGGGTATGTCAATGACAACCACATCCATTAGAACACTCTTCACAGGTATCTGTGCAAGATTAACCACTAAATATTTTATCATACCTATACATTTGACTTTTCTCGAATCAAACGAATACAAATCTCCATAAGGTCGAGTGATTTTGAGACCAAGTCTATCCATAATGGCTTTAGGCATTACATTGTGAGAGGCTCCATAATCTAGCATGCAATTATGGAGCATGTGATCGTGCACAGTTAGTGTGATATATAAAGGGGCAACAGTATCTCTAGAACCTTCGAAATGTGGACCAAAAATTATATTAGGCTTGTCATCTTCTAGTTTTATCACATCATTCTAATTTTCAGTATTTGAAAAAATTAATTATTTTAGCAATTTGTTTTCTGTATATTGGGTTGTTTGCCAGTTCGACAAGAGGTATAGGAATTTTGATTTTATTGAATTCATTTTCTAGATTAAAATTTCCCGTTGGCCTATCAAATTCTGTGGTTTGTGCTTCTATCCATTTCTTTTCAGTTTTATTTTTTTGTGAGGTTTTTGTTTCAGCCATAGGATCCTCTGTTTGCCTTGTGTTGATGATTGATGTTTCTGTTGGATTTGCCTTAGTAGGCTGTGTGCCAACAACTTTGGTTTTAATAGTTTGCTTTTCAACAACTTTTGGAACTGCCTCATATGTTTCCCCCCTTGGAAAGTTTTTTTTCGCTGGGGTGGTTGTGACGTTCCTGTCTCTAGGCTCTAGATTGTACTTCTGGTGGAGTTCGGCCATTATGTCATCAATGATTCCTTGATAGGTTGAATCTTCTGTAATATCGTTGTTCTTGTTATTTTCAGATCGATACTCTGTTTTTAAGGATTTTTCATAATCTTTTCTTGTTAAATAAGGTTGTTGACAGTCATCACCAAGATTATTTATGTCTTCTTATAAATCCTCAAACTCTTGCATGTCTTCTCCTCCTATAAATTTTTCACTTTTAAAGGGGGCTTGGATTTTTTGATCCTCATTCTTAATATGTCTTTGTTGAGTTTGAGGGTTGGGATTCCTTCTAAAATCCTTTCTAGGGAAATATTTGTTATTTGATTGGTCTAATTCTAGTCTTGAGATCTTATTCAACAATTCTTTAATTATCCTCACCATGTCATCCATCTTGTCTTCAGAAGACCTTCCTGATCCAGAGGGTCCTGCTTGGTCTCTGTATCGTCTAGTTTCCTTATTTCTTGTTTCAAACTTTGCTTTTAGATTACCTGATGCCATAATATTTGATTCAATTTCTAAGGCATCATCTTTCATTTTAGTGAGGTCTAGTGATCTTCTCTCTCTCAACAATAGGGTGAAATCAGGATCAAAAGCCCCTGCAAAAGTTACTTTCGCTGTGGGTTGCGAAGGTTTGACCTCGCCTGGAATTTTATTATACAATTTCTTAAAACTTTGGGTAAACTCGAGAACTGATTCAGAGTTTTTCTTTCTCAGAGCCCCAAATTCAGTTAGATAGTAGAGATGATCTTCCTTTCTCCCCATTGTATGATAAAAGCATTTTCTAGTTCATTGTATGACTGTATTGATCCTGTTGCTAGACCTCAGAACCAGGTTATCACCTGTCCTTCAAAGGTCTGAACCAGGAGTCTCAAATAAACATCCTCATGTTCAATACCAAGGATGTCCTCAAATTGATCAAATAAGTTGATGTGTTCAGTTGCAGTTAAATCACCTTCTCCCGTGAATTTCGACAGATTTTTCATGTAATTTTCGGGTAGATCGTGGAGAGGAAATGGGAGGACCAAAGGAGAATACCTAGCAGCCACTTTGGAAAATATTCAAGGGAGTGGTACTTGACCACCTGCTCCTCCTCCCCCAACACCACCTATGGCTCCACCCCCATCCCCACCTCCTCTGGTCGCAACCATTAATAATTTAGAGGGTGAAACCATGAGATTATAAGGAAGAGTTTTAAAGGGGTGTGGTAACCCTTCAGTTGGGGCTGAACATGGCAAGATGATTTCAGGAAACTGGTCATCAAGGGATAGGAAACTTGAAAAAGAAGGACTTGGAAATTGTGGACTGGTTTCTTCAGACTCACAGGTTGAATATATAGGAGACTCAACAAGAGTCGAGTCAAGGTATACAATATATTCGTTGGAGTTTTGATAGATGGGAAACTGAACTTCGAGAAGTGAAGAAATGTCAATCGAAGTGGGGAGTGAGATATATATTTTACTTCTATAGGTGAAAGGAACAACTGAGAAAGTCTCAATTTTAAATTTGGGTAAGACCAATCCAAGCTCTAGGGTTTCAATTCGATTTGTGGATAGTTCTCCACAAAGGAGTGGAGTATTTGACTTTTCAGGTAGATCCTTAGTGTTCGATTGTGTGAATTTAGGTTGATAAATCTTATTTGTTGATGAAGCAGTCTGTTTAAGGTGTCTTCTTGATTTCAAAATTTTTTTCTGGGTCGAATACATGCGAAGTCTGTTTATCATATGGATTCTTCCTGGTATTCTTTTGGTTAAAAGACAAATTATTAATCGTGGAGTCGCCAAGTGAAATATGAAAGCAGCCTTATAAAGTTTTCAATCTTTGTTCACTACCAAAGAAAGAAATTATAAATGTCATTCCTCCCAGGGAAAATAGTTTCATTTCTTTGTTCCCCGACAACGGTGCCAGAAAGATGTTGTTCCAGAGTTTATACTTAAGTCTTTAAAGTATAAAGCCTAGGCATCCAAAAAAGGTAGAGAGAGTTAAAGTATACAAATTGTCGCTTATTAAGGGAAAAGCTATGGATAATTTCTTAATTGTCTCTATCTAGCTTCCAATTGTTCTTGGATGCTTATATCCCATTCAATTGTTGCCCATGGACGTTCTAATTCAAACCGGGTGTTTGTTGTCTTTAAGATAGTGTTAAATAAGTTTAAAGCAATGCTAGTATGATCTGAAAGGTCAAGTTCTATATTGGGTTGTCTCGTAACCGGTACAGTAATGAAGGATAAAGGTTAAAAAATCTATTACTTTTTTTTCAAGGTTTGTTATTTCTATTTCGTATTATAAGAGAAAAGTTCCCAAACTTAAATTAATAATATAACAGTTTCAGAGGTCGTTTCCCATTCCTGAGTTAAATTCAAAAAATCATGAAAGTGATGGGGGAAGAACATAAAGCTGTTTAAACAAGGTGAGGCATCAATCATGGAGGAATCTCAGTTTGCAACAGGGGAAGAAGAAATATGAGAGATCTCTAATGAAGCACAAAGATACAGTAAATTGAATAATCTATAGGTCTTGAGCCTGCTAATAGAAAGCATAGAGGAAAGACTGTAAATAATTAGATAACCAAATAACTCTTAACCACAGTAGATGTTGTAGTAAATTGCAGTTAAACATTCATCAGAGACATATAAGGGAAAGATGATGAAAATGAAAGTAAGGAGGAACACATAACTCAGGGTCGACATAATCTAGAATCTTTGTTTTGTATTCTCATTAATCATTGTAAATGAAGAAAAATTCTCTAGTACAATCGACCGCAAAAAAATCCTTTTCTCAGTCTTATGAAATTATATTTATACAAAGTCACAAATACTTGATGGTTGGTGATTTCCTAACTCCTAGGGACTATCAGTTACAAATATGAAAACTTGAACCGTTTTCATGGTTGTCTTTCATCTCTCTATCATCTTGATAGTATGAGCCTACAATATGATACTTCATTGCTTCTTTGAAGTATCTCCTTCTTTTGGTCCGAGACATTAAATACATTTTTCTAAGAAATGCACAAAAAATCTAGGAGGCTCTGGTATATCCTTTGCCTTGAACAGATAAAGCTTCCTCTGAATTTTCAGAAATCGGTCATCAACCCCTTTGTCAACAAACTTAACTAATTTCAATTTTAATTTGGCTTCACCAGCCACCTGTCTATTTGGGTAACATCAACCTCTTTTAATTGCGAAATTTATATCTGAATTTCATTGAAATTCTCTTTGAGTTTCAGTTGATGTCTTACAATATTGATCTAGCCTAGTAGCCCAGGACAATCGTCTCTTCCAATGCCTAACAATCCTTTGTTTAGTGAATTGAAGGTCTCTTCACAATCATCTTTGACTTCCTTGGCCATTTTCTTTCTTTCATCTATGTTGGCCTCCCATACTTTAAGCATGATATCACCCCTGATCTACTCGGCAACTAACAACCTTGGAGTTTCTGATACCTCTTCTTTTTCTGAAAGTACAACTTCCTTTTGAAAAGTAGCTCAGGCTTCTTTAGCCTCTTTTTCCTTGAAAACAATGTTATCGAAACATTGACTTACCTCTCAGAAATAGTTATGAATAACCTCTACTTTAGAAATCAATCTTTGTTACTCTCCTTCTATCTTCATATGCACTTCCAGTGCCTGGGCTTGAAAAGATTTTAAATCTATCACCTGATTTTGAATAGAATTCAACCTATCATGCAACTGTCTTACTAATTATTCCTATTGGATGACCTATCCTTGACTGGATTGCATCTTCTTATACATCTCATCCAAGCTAGATTTGAGCAGTTTAATATCCTGTTTGTCAACAACTCTAGCTTTTTCCAGCCCTTTATTTATTTCCTCTCTAATACTACTTTATGAGTTCTTTATTTGGCCTTGCAGTTGGGCTATCATTTGATTCTTCTGCTTCAACCTTGTTTTTATATTGTCAACTGAAAATAAGTTAGTTGTTTCCAAAGCTCCCATAGAGCCTTCTACCTTAGTGGAAAAATCTTCCTCTTCTAGGTTCTATCCATCTATGTGCACTTTGTGTTTCTTCACCATTGTGCTTTCTCTCAAATGCATTTCCTATTTCACTACTGCTTTCCTCTTCTTACTGAAAAAATAATTAGAGGAAGGTATCTCTTCTCTAGATATTGGAGTGAGGTCACTTACATATATGAATTCTAGATGAGGAGTCCCAAATGTTTACTGTAAATGAGTCAATGATGTAAAAAGGATGCCCAACTCTGTAGATTGGGTTTCTCTTGGTGTTTTGGGAATATCAACATGAATAGTTGATGTTGAAGGTGGAATCGTTTCACTCGAATTTGGAGGTGTCTCGAGCTCAAACTATGTTACTGATCTTGGGTTCTCTATTTGTGAAGATTCTACTTTTTGTGAAGATGCTTCAGTCTTCTTTGGATTTTCTTTTGCAGTCTTCTCGGCAGAAGGCTTTGAGTCGAAATTTGGGGGTATGCTTTCCTATTCTGGAGGAGAGGTTACCATTTCTCCCTGTAGTATCTTTGGAAAACCACTTTGTCTATGCTTATGGAAAGTCATAAAGCTGGTCTGTAGGTCAGGTGGTAATGCCTAGACTCTGTCTAATATCTCCTCATAGGTTTTGTTTCCTTTGAATATGTTGTCACAGGGGGAATATTCATGCTCATACGTTTTCATATTGCAATGAGAAAGATGATTTCCCACAATTTGATAAGGATCATGTCTTCTGAACTCGACATCCACCAATTTAAATTCTTCCAATGTTGTAGCTTCTACTTTGAAATGACCAATGTTTAGCAACGAAAACTTGCCAACCTGTAAGGCAAAGATTGGCCAGAATATTTCTGGGCTTCTTTTAACTCTGTACCAATGCCTCCTGTTATTATCTGGTATGCCACTTCTCTACACACTAGTCTGTCAGTGAGAAATTTAGGGAGAGCATGAGGGGGGATTGAACATCCGAAGACTCTGATAGAAGAGAAATTATCTTTGATGAACCAATCTGCAATTACCTTAAGTTTTCCCACGACTTTCTCTGAAATCCGAGGGGGTGCATAACCATACAAAATTTGGTGCACAGGTATCACTACGTAGTGACAAATTTTGTAAAATAAATATTTAACATTCTCCTCCCATAGTTTAGAGTGATAAACATGAATGGGTTCAGCACATGCTAGGTTCCAACTCCAATTCATCAAGGAGAATGGATTCATGTGACAGATAACATCCATAATATATGCAAACATGTAAAAAGATATAGGTCGACCTTTCGATTTTTCCATATGGTAATCCTTAATCTCTTTAGCTAGGTTATCTGACAAGATTTTGGCCTAGTTGAAGGTGAAACCCTCTGTTACCTTGTGTATAATTGGCACCCATTCCGCCAGGAAATGGCTAGGACTTTTCCTCCCAAACAGTCTACACAACATCATTGCTATATAAACCATGTATTCATTTAACGGTGTTGTGGCATAAATTCCATGGGTATCAACTATAAATTTGTTGGAATTCCCCACCAATCTTTGATTATACCTGGATATGTTTGATCCAATTATGTACACTCCTTTATTTGAAATTATTCTACGAATTCGACATTAAAAATGTATTTAGAGACAAGGGACAATTTATACATTACTTGGATGTGCTCTGGTCTGAATGAGTCGACGACGACCTTTTGGTGATTTAAAATGATCCTAGTCTGAATGTCGGTTTTTTATAAAGCCTAGATTATCATATCATTGTATGGCATGAGTCTCAACCGTGTGGCTATCTTATGGAGCTCAGATTCTGCTATATCCCTGAGCTTATTTTCAGTCTTTTCGTTTCCAAAATCGTCGGGGCAATTTCTCAACTCATACTCCTAGATATCAAAAATCTGTCTCAAGGACTTGATTGAATCCACAACATGTGGTGTAGTATCGAATATAACATCTCCATCCGGATTTGAGCTCTCATCTATTGGGTATGTGTTTTATTCTTTGCATGTGTGTGTGTGTGTGGGTGCAATTTTTAGCGGATTTTGCTATTTTTAGCTGATTTGTAAATTAATCCCGGATTAAGGGATTAGGGTTTTGGTATCTACGGAATACCTAAAAACATTGTATATATTGTATGGT
>JZKD02S1357033.1:485393-497933 GCA_000966675.3 Picea glauca | reverse complement strand
AACAATGGGCATTGTTGCCCTGGATTGTTGACTATATAATCCCCTGGACCCCTGGATGCAAAGAAAACAACAAGTGGGAGAATGTTGGGTATGTGTTATATTCTTTGCATGTGTGGGTGCGTCAGATACGACAACTGCGGTTTTTGCAATTTTTAGCGGATTTTGCTATTTTTAGCTGATTTGTAAATTAATCCCGGATTAAGGGATTAGGCTTTTTGTATCTACGGAATACCTAAAAACATTGTATATATTGTATGGAGAATGGTGAAATTCGATATAATGAAAATAATAAAGGTTTTCCCGGTTGAGGGTTTCCGGTAAAAATCTCTGTGTAATCTGTGTATGAGCCATTGATTAATTTCTGTATTGCTTAAGAATCTATATGCATTGATTTACTTCATAGGTTTAAAACTTACATCATCAACCTCTTCACTCTTCTTAGGCGCTTTTCTGGGTGCCATGATGTTTGTGCTAAAAATGAAAACCTATTATAGAGAAGAAATGCGTGAGCTCTTTTGAATGTAACTTGATTCTTGTATGAATGTAAAAATGAAATTCAAAATAACAAACCTTTATTGACCCATAACTTGCCTTAAATTGAGCGTACCAATACAGGAGATAAAAATTAAATGCTTTAATGGGGATGGTACGCTTGCAGATATGCACTTTACACTAAAAATATCTCTATTAATCCGTTATGAATACTACCACATATCGATGATTTAAAACTGGGATTTCGAAAGGAATGTCTTCGAAAACTCATGAATAGCGAAATGCAAAAAGTCACTTAATATCATCAATCTTGTTTTAAAGTTAAGTTAATTATGCTTAATCGCTTAATACTTTTGAGATTTCGGGCTTCAAGGTTTTTTGAGTGCGAAAGAGTGATAACTCTTTGATTTTCCAAAATGCGACTGATTAATGATTTGTTAAGTATGTTTAAGATTTAGTTAATCATGATTAAAAAGATATTTCATAAAAAGTGCAATAGGACATTGAACTACTGTTTAAGTTGAGATAGCCAAAAAAGAAAATACGAAAGGTTTAGAAAACCGTTAAACATTTTTAATTATTTCTTTTAATTGAGTTTAATTTCTTTTAAACAATACTTTCAGGACTTTGGTATTGGGACTTTGGAGTTGTTATTAAAAAGTCACACTTCGTGAATAGAAGAACCCTGAAACCCAAAACTCTTGAAAAACTTTGACTCCTTTTTAGAACTAAGGGCAGCTCCATAACCATAGAAAACTGAGTTTTAGGTTATAAGAAGGAAAATAAACTTTGTTTCAACATGGGGTATACAGTGGAAGTTTTGGCCAACACTCCCTCGAGCACATTTTTCACATAGAGGGGGATCACAAGGAAGGGTCATCTAACACTTCCTCAAGCATACCTATCTCATTTATGAGAACCTAGAGAAGGATTGTTTGACCCTTCCTCCAACGTTGTATTTCCACCAAGGAGATGCACAAGGAAGGCCTAGTTGAACCAGGCCTTTATATCATTTTTCTCATTGAGGGGAGGCTAAGGAAGGGTTGGCCAATCCTTCCTCTCAATTATTTTTACCATCAAGGGGAGCCAAATGAAGGGTCAAACAACCCTTATTCAAGCATATTATTTACATTGACAGGGATCCCAAGGAAGCGTTGATCAATCCTTCCTTGAGAATATTAAGGGGGAACTTGGGGAAGGGTTAGTTGACCCTTCCTCCAACATAGTATTCTTGTTAATGAGGATCTTGGATAAGGGTTGATCAAACCTTAATTAATCATAATATCCACATATATGGGGATCCTAGGGAAGGGTTGGTCTACCCTTCCTTGAGAATAATATTATTGTCAAGGGGGAGTTTAGGGAAGGCCCAACATATCCTTCCATTATATCATTTTTTCTATCAAGAGGAGCCAAGGGAAGGGTCGACTAACCCTTCCTCTATATTATATTTTCCATCAAGGGGAGCCTAGGGAAGGGTTGGCTGACCCTTATTTGAGTATAGTATTCATGTTAATATGGATCCTAACAAAGGGTCATCCAACCATTCCTCGAGTATATTATTATTGTCGAGGGGGATACCAAGGAAGGGTTAGTTGACACTTCCTCTATATTAGTTTTCGCATCGAGGGGATCCCAAGGAAGGGTTGATCAAACATTCCTCCAGATTATCTTTCCCATTAAAGGGAGCTGAGGGAAGGGTCAACCAAACCTTTCTTTTAGCATAGTTGTAACATCCCGCTCTTGCGCACACTGAGTGAAATTATTCTTTGAGGACACTTGCTCACAAGTGATCCGGATTATTATATCATTAAACATTTGATTTGGATTATGAGTTATGGGTTGATGACATGTTGTTTTGCTGCATTGACATAGATAGGTGCTATTGACTTGGTTTTACTGAGTGTGCAGGATTTGGACCTTGAGGATGAAGAGGCATCGATGGAACCCATTGGACTCTGGATCGAGTCGGGGAGTGAACTATTGGGGTTTGATTGTTTTATATGTGATATTAGTGCATCTGATTAGATGATATGATTATGGATATATTTCTAACATGATTCTTTGATAATGTAGGTTGACGATAGCTAGCCAACCAGATTCACATGTGGAGTAGAGGGGTCACGCAGGACTACCATAGATGTTGAGGGAGAGGTGTGGAAAACAACCCTGCCATAACCTACTAGCACTCCCATCGTGGCTCGAACTGTAGGTTAACGATTACCTAGTTTGAGAGGACCCACGATGCCATGAGGGAAGACTGCAACAGTCACTCACGATGATTCTAAGGTGCGCACAATAAGGCATGGGCCTTATTCCTTAGAGGCCCTTAGTCTCCCACAAGATCATCTGGCGGGGCATTGACTCCAGGGGTTTTTGATGTCTACCAAGTCAGTCAACAGGCGAGTGTCACCCTTGGAGCACGTTGTGTGTCCTGAAGGGCACGTCGTGCAAGAAAAATGGAAAGAGGCGAGTGGCACCCTTGGAGCACGTAGTGTGTCCTGAAGGGCACGTCACACAAGAGAAACAAAAAGAGGCGGGTGGCACCCTTGGACAACCTAGTGCGTCCTGAAGGGCACATCACATTGTTATTTAATAATTGGATAAACCTAGATGACTTTAGGATGAATAACGTGTTAAGGAAGATTTAAAACTTTTTCCCTAATAAAATGTTGCCCAACATAGGAAAATAAAGTCTAGGTCTTAATTATACTTGTGATAATTTTTTTATCTATTTATAAAAAAAATTATATATATATATATATATAATGATAATGATAATCTTCATTAATCTTGTGACAAGAAGGGGGTAAGCAATTACATTGATTTATAAAATTCTTTTGGGATAAAATTAAAAAAAGGGAAATAATTGTTTTACTATATAATGCTAATAAAAAATTTATTCCTTAAAAAGAAAAAGGGAAAAGGGGTAAGTTTCTGCACATGCCTTTTTGAGTTTAAATAAAAAGGGGAAAGAGGGGAATCTAAAATAATTAAGAAACTAGGAAAAAGTAGGAAACATAAAAAGAAAGGGGAAACACAAGGAAAAAACAGATAGTCTAACTTAGTAAGATATCTAGCATTTAAGAACTTTCTAATTTAAAATCAACTAGTAAATTAATAAGGGGGAAAGTCATTAAAACTTGTAAGGGGATATGGGGACACCTAAGAGAGATTCTAGGAGTTCCTTTAGGTGAGTGAGGGAAATAGGGGTAATTAATTAACTAATGAAATAAATTTATGGAGGAATGAAGGGGATGGGTGACACTTGTATGGGGAGGATTTTTATGGATTAAATTCTTAAACTTTAAATTAAATGAGATTTTGGGAAAGTAAGGGGACTTTGAAACTCTATAAAATGGAGGGAGGAGAAGTATCACGGATATCTTCTGTTATGTGTAATGTTACGCTGCAGAAATTTATACTTGACTGACTTAGCTTTTGGGAGTTGGGATACCCATCTCGGTGAGGAGTGGTAGATCAACCTTACGAGGTGAGCTAGGAGCTAGTTGATTCTCTGGATAGTGTGCATGGCCCCTTTGTAGATCGGGGGGATAAGGGGGGAGAAGAGTACCCCTAGCGTTGGCTGGGAGGTACTGGTGAAGTCTCATCAGTCGGAAAGCGGGAGCTGCATAGAGCATGCAGGATAACAACTCAGAGTGGGCTACTTGGGATATGGTACACTTCCTTTATTTCTGCATGGTAGACTGATAGGATGAATATGCTTTTAGTTCTGTATGTTTAAATGGGGTAAAGGTAATGATTGTCTTAGCATTCTAGTTGATGACTGAAATTCCCCCATAGCCTTTAGCTCGATGTTGATTTCCCATGGCCCTCGATCCCTACATGTCTTGACCACCCTGTGGTTTATTGATTGTGATGATTGTGGTTTATTTTTCCTTCATTCCTAGCTCATCAGTCCATGCCTGAGCAATCAGCCAGGAGTCTGATCTACAGTCGTTGCTTCGACATTAATAGATCTATGGATATCAACACCCTTCTTTTCTGTGCATGGATGATGAGCGAAGGATGTTCCTGTCAGTCGTCTACCTCTATTGTTTTTCCTTGGCTGATTGTTTGCCTTGCACCTTATAGCAAAAAGTACCTCTGTGTATGGATTTATTTGTGTCCTTGTTGGTTTATCTTTGCGCTTGTTTTTTTTCTCTGAGCCTTAAGGGATTAACCTTGTATTTTCTCTGCGCTTGGGATGATAGAATCTTTGTGATCATTTCAATGAATTTTCCCAATGGATCTTTTCATTTCTCTTACTGTTGTCTTGTGTCTTGATGCCGATAATTGAGTCGACAATTTCTTGTTGATGATGAATTTTATCTTTTCTTGTTTGTGAATGACTTCATACCTGCATTTTAACATTCTAACAACGATTATAAGATTTTTGTTGGGATAGCAAATTCGTTAATTACTCTACGTTTTCTAGTGTAGTGGTGTAAATTTCTTTAACAGAGTTTTATGGCTATTTTGAGACATAGATTTTTTTTCTTGCGTTTCCAATGATAGCAGAATTGTATATCTAAACCCAGACAATGATAGAATTATTATCCCTCCCTTGAATGCCTTCTTAACTTCACGAATTCATTGTTAATAGAAAAAATTGATGTTTTGGGGTTAACTGAGCAAATGCCACATCTCTATCTCGGTGTCGGGTCAACCACCTTATCTCTACGTGTTGGTTAGATAACAGTTTCCTTGGCGTTTTACACTTGTGGTTCCCTCACCCAATACCTTATTTGTGTTTTTGATGACCCATGCGTACTTCACTCCCTTCCTTTTTTTGCGTTTCCAGATCAGCCTATGGTCGAATTGCCTCAGTCATTGGGCTTGACCATTGTTTTTTTTTTTTACCTCTGCAAATTTTATTTTGAGCAAGAGCGACCCCGAATCTAAGGGGCGGGATGAGACTGTATTAATCAATTCCATGTATCCTAGTACAGATTTAATTTTTAGCAAATTTTTATGTGCCATTTGATGCCTGCAGAAAACTTAATGACTACCATGCCCACTGAAAACATAACGACTGCAATTAAGATTGCAGTGTATCGAAGATTTAATGCATTTTTAGCAAATTTAGGCATGCCATTAAATTCTCACCAAAAACCACAATGATAGGGATATCATGGTTGCAGTTGCCCAGTAACCATAGTGACGACGATTTATTGATTGATTGGATGTCCATGTATTGTTAAAATTCAACGAGTTTAATGGTAGCCAGGTAATGATTCGAGAAATTTTATTGAGCACGAAGTAATGTTTACCCTGTTGAATTTAATGGAGTTGGATTTTAGTGTAAAGAAATAATGTCTATAGAATAAGAGAGATTCGCTGTCATCTTTTTATTTATATTGACCTGAATGGTATGTGTTTGATAAGTATCTTTTTAAATTGTAAATAAATAAAAGGTTGTATAGTATCCTTCAACTTTAAATAAATAAAAGGCTCATTGTCTTTTAGAGGAAAAAGATGCATTTTTAATTGATATCATAATTAACTTTAAAGGTTATTTGACTCCTCAATAATTTATGCGTATATATATAATTTATTGATTGATGTTTTAAGCAGGACTGAGTTTACATCAAGTTTAATTTACAACAATTTGATTGTCATAAATGTTCAAACCTCAACTCTGCAACATAATTAGGATCATATTTTAAAATTTTATCTGCAATTATATCATTTATTATATTCAATTGATACTTGAGTATAATTGTAAAAGCTGGGGTGACTGAAGATGATACTGATAATTTAAGAAGCCTACTACACCGCACCCAACATAAAATCCTATAATAGTTATAGTATGGATTAAGAGTCAGGAAAGGAAATAGGGATAAAAGCCCTTTTATTATAAAAGAATCCATTTTTTTGGAGGGGAAAGTTTAGTAAGATGTAATGATGTAACGAATTTAATTGATGGTGTAAGGAATTAACCTTAGTTATTTTAAATGAGATACAAAATAAGTTTTAAGTATTAACATTTTTGTCACATCAAATGCTTTACTTATTTTAGATTGTTTCAGGTACCTGAAGGTGCCTTGCATAATAATAGTGTAAATTACACCATGTTTGGACCACCATTGATGCAATGATGAAATCCTGTGCCTTAAGGAAGATTGTTTGTTTTTGGGGCGGTTGGTCTTAGTTGTTTTACACTTAGGATGGCTTGTAGGAAACCATAAGTCACTCAGATAGTTGCACAATTTAATTGAAGTTGTCATCTTGTGTCTTGACAATCTGATACTGGGGTGCATGGGTACAATCTTCTTGTCAAATTTTCGGTATCCTAGCGCATGGTTTGTCTAGAGTACTTGGTCCAGATAGGTTGTGTGGTGCCAAGGTTATTGATGTGTCTATCACTTGTGGATGGCATTATTCATGATGAGGGGATCATGGCATGACCTATTGGATAGCGATGCAAAAGAAATTGGTCGGAGTTGGTGCGTTGTGTGTGAGTGTTGTCATGCATTGTAAGTTTCTTTTGGCATGTGGGTGGAACGCCTTCATGTGTTTGGTTCATGCGCCTTGAGGTTCTAGTATTGTTCGTCAAGGACGTTGTGTCGGGAAGGGGATGTTGTCCCTTAGCTTGTAGGTGTTTCTTTTTTGCGTCAAGTGGGTAGTCATTCCTCCTTGTTGTTCTACGCGTGTTTCACCTAGTTTCCCTTGTGCATGTGCATGGTGTCATAGTTTTCTGTTTCCTAGACTGCGTGCTTGCATTCGTTGTCAGTGGTGTGGTTAAACTATTGTCGTCATCGCCTTCTTGCCAAAAAAAAATAGTAAAAAGTTTTTTCACTTCTTCTTTGCTTGTAGTCGTAATGATGGGGTCGTTACATATGGTATCAGAACGGGTTCAACCCACGACTTGGGATCACTACGGATTTCGTTGTTATGATTTAATTATAATGTTTCTAATTGAGTTGACTTGTATTCGTGCAGGTAATCATGGTTAGAGGACGTCGCGGAAGAAAACGAAGGGGTGCTAGGGGAGGAGGCGTGATGCCTCCAGTAGCATCTACGCCCGAGGGAGCCAACCCCCAGGGAGATGAACAGGTTGTCGGGAAGGAGAAGATAGTGGTGGGTGACGTGGTTGGGTTGATGAGGTATTTTCAGTGTATGTCTGAGGCATTGATCATCCATTTGGACAGAGATGAGGACAAGGCATCGAAACCCCCTGAGGGTCCATCGCGCGCTCCATTCGGTACTGGTAGCAGTCACCGTGAGCTCAAGAAGGTCAAATTTCTCAAGTTATTTGGTGCCCCAGATAGCGCAACCGCCGAGGCATGGTTGGAGAATATGGCGATGTGCTTTTCACTTCATGACTATACCTCCAACATGAAGGTCCGCATGGTGGTATTCCAACTGAAGGGGAGCACTCTTCTATGGTGGAAGATGCTCCTGCCACAACTAAACATGGTCATCAAAGACGTGTCATGGGAACTGTTCAAGGAACAGTTTCGAGAGAGGTACCTTTCAGAGGAATTCATTGAGCTTCAACTCAATAAGTTCAATGCCTTATGACAGGGTAGCCGTACGGTGCCCGAGTACGAGGCCTTTTTTATGGAACTGCTCCAGTATGATCTGCATCATAACACTGAGAAACTTAAGGTCAAGAGGTTCATGTTCGGCCTTAATGGCGTCATACGTGCCAAGGTTAGGGTTCTAATGCCTCAAACCTTGCATGATGTCGTCCAGAAGGCCCTCATAGCAGAGGAGGAGCTTATCAACGGGGGTCAGAGCATGACTCCAACGAGACCAGTAGGGCAGGTGTCATCTGGTGCACAACAACATCAGACACCTGTTAGACATACGCTAGGATATCGTGGATTCCAGAGGGGATCCACTTTCACTACACCTCGACGACCGACGCCTCAACAACGGACACCTTATCGGGGACCATAGAATCAAAAACAACATTGAATGTAGCAACAACACTTTAGGCCTATTCATCAGAAAAGACCAATATTCCAGGATGGTGGGCTGCCATCTTCTACTTCGAGTACCAGGACTACTATATAGAAGAAGGGGTGTTGGACGTGTGGGGATCCAGACTACCAACGCGACTGCCTTGTGGAGAGGACTAGAGCGTCTGTATCAGCTGGACCCACCACCATGGGAGATTTTGGAAAGGCCCATAGGATTCATGCAGTGGTGAATAACCGCTAGGCAGAGCACCATTCGACTGTGCTCGAGATGTCAGGTACTGTCATTGACCAGCCCCTTAGTATTTTGATAGATCCTGGTGCTACTGAGCGTTTCATTTCTAGTGCAACGCTAAAAAGGATTAAGGTAAAGGCAGTCGAACAAGATGAGTTTAACTTCGTAGAGATGGCTTATGGAGCCAAATAGAAGGTTGGAGGAAAGGCTATAGGATGCACCCTCAACCTAGGAGAGTTTGTCACCAGGGCCAACCTGTACGTCATTATATTAGGATCTTATGATGTCATGATTGGTATGGACTGGTTGGAATCGCATGAGGTGATACTCAACTGTAAGACAAAATGGTTGAGCTTGGTCGATGACGAGGGAAAAAGATGCGTGATTGTAGGTCAGAACTAGGGAGTTTCCCTGAGTTTCATCTCGTCCTTGCAGCTACGGAAGAGAATGTGCAAGGGATGTAAGATTTATGTGATCCTTGTGTTAAATGAAAGGGGAGTAGCAGACGGTCTATAACACCTTCCAGTGGTGAGAGAGTTTGTAGACGTATTTATGGAGGAATTACCTGGGATTCCGCCAGAGAGGGAGTTGGAGTTTACTATAGACCTAAAATCGAGGATTGAACCGATAGTTAGAACACCTTATAGGATGTCGACCCCAGAGTTACAGGAGTTGAGAATGCAACTAAAAGAATTGTTGGACCTGAGACTGATACGTCCAAGTGTGTCACCATGGGGTGCACCTGTTATTTTCATATGAAAGAAGGATGGGTTGTGGAGGATCTACATTGACTACTATCAATTGAACAAGGAAACGATCAAGAATCAATATTCGTTGACGATGATATATGATCTGTTTGATCAGATGAAGGGTTCAAATGTGTTCTCAAAGATCGATTTGCGATCAGGGTATTACTAGTTACGGATAAAGGAGGATGATGTCCCTAAGACTGCCTTTAAGATGAGGTTTGGACATTACAAGTTTATTATTTTACCATTTGGACTAACAAACACCCCAGGGGTATTTATGAGTTTGATGAATGGGGTGTTCCACGAGTACTTGGACAAGTTCATCCAAGTATTCATTGATGATATTTTGATTTACTCTTGAACGATGGAGGAGCATGATGAACACTTGCGCTTGGTACTATAGTGTCTGCAAGAGCACATATTGTATGGGAAGTTGTCCAAATGCTCATTTTATCAATCAAAGATTCACTACTTAGGTCATGTCATCTTCGGTGAAGGTATCTCCATGGATCCAATGAAAGTCAAGGCTATTATGAAATGGCCTGCACCGATGAACTTCCCAGAAGCACATAGCTTCATGGGTCTGGTAGGATACTATCGACGGTTTGTCGAGAGATTTTCAAAGATAGAAAATCCAATCATGGAATTGCAGAAGCAGGAAAAAAAGTTTGTTTGGACCGAGAAATGCGCGGTAGCATTTCGGAGGC
Source organism: Picea glauca (assembly GCA_000966675.3). Lineage (NCBI taxonomy): Eukaryota > Viridiplantae > Streptophyta > Pinopsida > Pinales > Pinaceae > Picea > Picea glauca. The sequence continues at coordinate 487,822 of JZKD02S1357033.1, read as the reverse complement.
TCAAGGAGATGTTGAAAATAGCACCGATACTAAAGGTCCCTGACATGGATGCAGACTTCTTGGTATGCACTGACGCATCCAAGGAAGGCATAGGCGAATTCTTGATGCAAGACAGTCGAGTGATCGCTTACATCTCGAGGAAACTAAGAAGGCATGAGGAGAAATACACGAAGCATGATTTGGAGTTGTTAGCCGTTGTATATGCCTTGAAGGTTTGGAGACACTACCATGTTGGACAAAAATTTGAACTAAAGATGGACCACTATGGACTACAGTGCATATTTATGCAAAGAAACCTAAATGCGTGACAACGACGTTGGTTGGAATTTCTTACCGAGTACAAATTCGAGATTACTTACATAAAAGGAACAATGAACTGAGCGGTAGATGCATTGAGTCAGAGACCACACATCTTTTCGGTGTTGCCTCTTCAGACGAATCTACATGAAAAGATTCTAACTTTACAGCATGACGATGATTGGTACAAAGAATTCAAGGGTTTTATCGGACAAAACACAATGATGGTACCAAGATTTGAAGGATTTACATTTAACGATGATGGATTATTGAGGTTTAAAAATCAGATTTACGTACCACTAAAAGACGAGTTGAGGAGCTTGATCCTAAGTTAGGCTCATAGAGAAGTATACTTGGCTCACCTGAGAGTCACGAAGATGAGGGAAAACCTTAAGCCCTTATTATTCTGGAGGAAATGAAGACTGACGTAGTAAACTATGTGGCCAGATGTCTAGAATGTCAGTAGGTAAAGGATGAACATAGACATCCAACAGGATTACTACAACCACACACTATTCCATAATCAAAATGCGAGGTTATTTTGATGGATTTTATTGTTGGATTTCCATTGACAGAAAGGAGACATGACTCAATTTTCGTAGTAGTAGACACTTTGATGAAGAGTGCTCACTTTATTCCTGTGTGTACAACGTATTAAGCACCTGACATAGCTAGAGTTTTCATCAGTGATATTGTGAGGTTGCATGGCATGCCAAAGAGGATTATATTCGATCAAGGATCGGTGTTTACGAGGCGATTTTGGATGAGTTTCCAAGAGGCCTTGGGAACCCAACTTAACTTCAGTACTGCATATCACCCGGAGATTGACAGGTAGACCGAACGAACGAACCAGACCTTGGAGGACATGTTGCACATGTACGTGATGGACCAACAAAAGCATTGGGAAGAATTCTTGCCTTTGATAGAATTCGCTTATAACAACAGTTACCAAAGCACCATTAAGATGGCGCCTTTCGAGTTTCTTTACGGGCAACCATGTTGAACACCTTTGAGTTGGGATCGACTTGAGGATAGGGTTATGGTGGGACTAGAAGAAATCCAAGAAATGGAAGAGAAAATGCAAACAATGAGATAAAGGATTAAAGAAGCACATGATCAACAAACGAGTTATGCCGATGCGCACTGTGTCAACTGTAGTTATGAGGTTGGCGATCGAGTCTTCTGGCGAGTTTAACCACATAAGAGTTTGATCAAGTTTGGAAAGGGAGATAAACTCTCTCCTAGGTTCATGGGACCGTTTGAGATCGTGGAAAGAAAGGGGTCTGTGGCCTATCGACTAGCCTTTCCTGATTCCTTGAGGTGTATGCATGATGCTTTTCATGTATCTGTTTTGAGACATTATATTAGTGATCTTACACATGTTATTGACATGAGTTCCTTACAGGTATCATACGAGGGGGCACTCACGGCTGAGACAATCCACATCTTGGATCATCGCATTTGATAGCTATGACGTCGAATAGTAGAGTAGGTCAAGGTCCAATGGGACAAATATAGTCCACACTCGGTGACCTCGGAGGATGCATATGATATGCACCAACAATTTCCATTTTTGTTTAATAGATAGACTTATGATACTGTGATACAAATTATTTTGTCACTTACACTGTGAAGCTTTGGGACAAACTTTAGACTAAGAGGGGGTGTATGTAACATCCCACTCTTGCGCACACTGAGTGAACTTAATATTTGAGGACACTTGCTCGCAAGTGATCTCGATTATTATACCATTAAACATTTGATTTGGAATATGAGGCGTTATGGGTTGATGACATGTTGTTTTGTTGCATTGACATAGACATGTGCTATTGAATTGGTTTTACTAAGTGTGCAGGATTTTGGACCTCGAGGATGCAAAGGCATCGATGGAACCCCTTGGACTCTGGATCGATTCGGGGAGTGAACTATTGGGGTTTGATTGTTTTATATGTGATATTAGTGCATCTAATTAGATGATAGGATTATGAATACATTTCTGACATGATTCTTTGATGATGCAGGCTGACGATAGCTTTTTGACCAGACTCACATGTGGAGTAGAGGGGTCATGCAGGACTACCAGAGATGTTGAGGGAGAGGTGTGGATAAAAACCCTGCCACAACCTGCTAGC
>JZKD02S1357033.1:456534-471051 GCA_000966675.3 Picea glauca | reverse complement strand
AAAAATAATTGTATGTGAATCAAATATTATTATGACAAGTGCAAGAGTAGGAGCAACAACAACAAACCTCCACAATTAAATTTTGTGGAGGTTTTTCTTTGTGAAGGAAAAAACTGAGGTCACTCTTCAATGCCTCTCATAATTTAGTGCATAGACTCAATCCTCTACCACTCCCTCAATTATATGGCTCACATATCCTTGTCATCCATGTAGCCATAATAAATAACAATTTACAAGTGAATTGATGCTAGTTATTATGGCTACATGGATGACGAGGGTGGTAACTTGGAGAATGTCGAGCAACCCAAGGAGGAGGAGATGCGGGCTAGAGAATTGAAGGAGTTGAAGAGGATCGTGTCTGTCAAGAGGGAGTATAGGCTTATAGTCAAAAGTGGGGAGGTCTTTGTCATTAATTCGGTCCTGTTTGAGGAAGAAGGGGATGTGGCGGAAGAAATGGCATATTAGGACAAGAGAAACCAACAGCAAAGAGAGAAAGAGTTTGTTTCCCATGTACCCCTTCTGAATGAGAAATAGATCAAGCATATGGTTGTGGAGAAAAAGAAAAAATATCTTCTTAGTAAATAGATAAGTGACGATCTTAAGGAGGATCACATTGAGGCCAAGAAAATGCTTAATATTCAATGATAAGGTATGTCGGTGAAGCTTATGAACCATCAGTTTTTTTTTCAAATGTGCTTCTTAATTTATATTAAATATACAATATGGGCCTTAGGTCATTCTTGATGTTAACATAGTATTATAATTAAGACATCCACCAGGGTTCCTTTCTTGTTGATCAGGGAAAAGGGGCACTTGGAATCTTATATCATAGAGCTTGGCACTCCTAATTATGCCAAATTGGTGGACGTTATGACAAACTTAGAAGGAAATGAAGTTGATGTGCCTAGTGCCACTAGAAATGGATTCAATTACAGATACTTTGGGGCTGAAAACTTCCTCTTTGATGTCAAAGAGCTATTCGATAAGCCCCCTGAGGTGAAGAAGAGGAGGTCTAGGTATGAGATTTACAAGTGAATAAACGTCAGTTATTATGGCTACAGGAATGATGAGGATGGTATATTGTAGAAAGTTGAGTGGCCCATGGAGGAGTATATGTGAGCCATAGTGTTGAGGGAGTGGAAAAGGATCAAGTTTGGGTGTTAAATTATGAGAGGTATTGAAGAGTGACCTATGTTTTTTCCTTCGAAAAGAAAAACCTCCGCAAAACTTTAAATGCAAAGGTTTTCATTTGTACTTTGTCAATTAAATTGTTTGTGGATGCATTTGTACATAAACATCATATTGGTGTTCTTTTAAACACATCGACGCACTAAAAAATGTATAGAGCATCAATAAAGTAAGTTACAAAAAAAACCAACACGCACATTTATCATCAATGCACCAAAATATACAACAAAAAAAATGAGTGGGAATTTCATTTTTTCTAAATGTATGTTTTTATAAATGAAAACCCTAATCATTATTTCATTCTTTTGCCAAATTTTAAAGGGGATATTTGTGCAAGAGATATTCACTAGCAAAGACTTTGGAGTGTCTAGATTTTTTTGAAGTGTCAAATTTGTAAGGGATCACCGTATGTAACATACAAATTTGGAGAGAAGAAATTTCAGGTATGTGATTTCATTCTATTGATCATCTCAATATTTCTCTTATTTGATTTAAAGGATTTTCAGTGCATTCTCAAAAAAATAAAATAGTTTCATAATTACATTTGGTATTGGAAGCCTTAGCTTCCTTGTTGTTTCTCTTGGTTTCCCTCTCTATATTTCACAACTAGATTTTTTAAGCAACACCATTTTACAGTGTTTCTTTATTTGTATATGGGGCATTTGATATCCATTGCAGTGGGACCACTCATTTCATTGTATCCCAAACCTCGTTAGTGCCAAATTTCTTTTAAAAAATTGTTTTCATGATTAGTGGTGTGCATTGTACAAGAGTAGTGCACAGGTGCGCATTTACCTATCGATGACACCGCCAAGTTTAAAATGAAAATAAACTTTTCTTTAATATCCAAAGAGTCGTGTTTTAAATTTTTTCACGGGTTCAATGGTGCATAATAAACAATAATGAGGAACTGATGCTTCTATTGATATATAGGGCACAACGTGAATGTAACAATTTGTAAAAAAAACATTTTTTATTTTATTTTGTAAGTGCATGGGTATCATATACGGGTGTGTATATAATTAACACATCGATGCATACTATTTTATTATACACATTGAAATATTATTTTGTAAAAATGTTTTCATAATTTTTATATCTGATGATTCCTAGCTTTATTTTGATAGAAGATGGCTGATAGAAGTTGAAGGAAAATAACTTATTGCAGTGAGCGTGATGGTATCTCATCCCAACAAGAGAAGAATGTTCTTCAAGTTTTATTAAAAAATAATATATTTGAATTATCCATAGGTTCAAATTAATTATGTGTGTTGGTTAAGGTGTTTAAAGAAAATTTCAAGGGACAAACGAGGGGAAAACCAATACATATTGATGGGAATGTACAAAAAAGTGTACAAGGATATGGTAAAAGAAATGAATATAATTGCATTGCAGGAGGACACATTCCAACAACAACGTGCATTAGAGGTATGTAATTATTCATTTATTCTTTTATGTACATCGAATTTAATTATTACATGAAATATTATTTTTCAATTATTTTGTGTAGAAAAGAAAAAAAAATGGAACCTATTCATCACATAAGATAGGACAACGAGGAATAAAAGGGTTGATCGCAAAGTTTGTGAGTACTTACATTTCTAGCCTTACTTAAAATTTCATGTTTGTTGTGATATTCATATTTAAATAATTAATTTACACTCATCCATAGATGTCTTCTAATAGGTGCTAACATACAAAGAAGATCCAAACGAATAATTGATAGACATTAGGTTAAGTATGGGTTGTGAGTATATGTTGAAGTATCAAGGTTTAATTGAATAATTTATAAGTAGCTATGTTGTTTAATTTCCCTGGTTTCATAATTAATGGAAACAATAAACCTTTGTATTAATTATATCGACTATGTTTTGTCATGGTGTATTAAACATGCAGGAAACAAAGTATGGAGTGCATCCAACATAATATATTTTGAGAGACAACATGAAACATGGCTTCGAAAGAATGTGCATTGTTTATGAAACACTTGCTGCTATGGTATAATTTTTTATTTACACAATCATGTATATTCTACTATATATATAATTGTTGATATACTTATTACACTTTATTTATATGTTTGTAGATGGAACATAAAAAGAAAGTCGCTCAAGAAATCATTAGGTTAATTAACCAAAGTACAATATTGCCTACAAGTGATGAAGAAATGAGGCATGCATAAAGCTCGAGTGATGACAATAGTTCAAGTGATGAATGACAATCAATATAAATGAATGTTACTGCAAGTTGTATTTTTTGGAATATTTGTCTGCGAAAATCGAGAATTTTGTTTAATGTACTCGACATATTCTTCCAATTGCATGAAGACATGTTACCAATAAGTGTAATAACAATAACATATTAGTATCATTTTGATTATTGTGAACCTTTACGTTGTCCCATTTTGTATGACGATGGGTCACTTATTCATATGTAATAAAATGAGTTTCTTATTTTATTGCATTGTCGAATGTTGTAAAATATTGCGTTGCTAATTAATTAATATATGGATGATTTAAATTGTTACAAATAATAGAGGTGTAATCCATTGGATAACACATTAATTCAATCATTATATCAAAACATAATAACAAAAATATAAAAATCAATATTATTATAAAAAATATTTTATTTTGAAATGATTAATTGAAAATTTGTAAAAAAACAATTAATTAAAATATATACATATTAGTGCATTGTATTCTTTTGAACTCACTAAATGGTGAGTTTTTGTGAGTTATATGAGTCGGTGCCTATTAATTAGAATAAAGTATCAATGCTAAAAATTGTGAAAAAACACTACTGATTTAAACGACACGACATACAGTTATATTTATCGTTTCAAAATATTATGGTCCACATGATTACAATACACACCGATGCTTTACATATAATATATACATGGGTGCTTTACACATAGTATACACATTGGTTCTTAGTAACAAAGAATGGCATCGACATCTCACCTCAAATATTCAAAATTTCACTTCCCTCCCATGCATATGGTAATATAAGAACTAGTGGATATAAATTATATGAGCATCAATGTGCCATAAAACAAAAAGAATGACCTAGTGCGTAGTATTTTTAGGAGCACCAGTGGTTCATGAAAAAAAAATACTAACTGTTGTGTACATAAACCAAAAAACCATCAATGTTGCCATACAACAGAAAGGTGAAACTGGTGCGTAATAATTATAAGAGCACTAGTGTTTTTTTTTATCTTTGTGTATGAATCGGTGCCATTTACTTAAAAATGCACTAGTTCATTTTACTAATACAAGCACTAACAAAAAAACCCTACCCACCCATTTTTTTTTAGTTATATGGAACATCTGTTAAAACCTTGGCTAAAACCTCTGCTACGAATAACGAAGTTTTATTTTTAAATTTTGCCTAGTCTTGTAGCATTAAAAAAATCCACTACAAGGTGTTTTAGTTGTAGTGTCATGATACTCTAGAAGGTGGAAGGTGCATTTCAAAGGATAAATAGCCTTGAACAAGTCCTCGAACTAACACACAAGAACTTTGTAGGAGGTTTTTGGCTTTCGAGTGGGATATAGGCACCATGACTAGGTTTCATGGATAGGAAATGTGTTTAGAGACATATAAACATGGTCAAGGGGGAAACAATGGCCTTAAACCCCAATTGAAACTTTCAAGATCAACCACCATGAACAACACCTATAAACCATGATACAATCCCTCTCTAAGGAGTCTTTGGCATGCAAGTTGAATATGGGTTCCATTATAAGGTGTTAAGAATCATAGATGGGTGTTAAGTCCTTGACCATAGTGGGAGGAAGGAAACAAGATCCTTTTGCCCTAAAATTTTCTTCTTGGACTCAAGCACCATTGATAAGTCCTTGAACCATCACATATAACATGTATTGGTTATTAATTGCCTCAAAGGATGTTATGAGCACCATGACTAGGTTAGTTGTGAACCAAAAATGGGTCTTGAGGTCTAACTAAGGTCAAGGGAGAACAATAGGGGAATTTCTCCCTAAATGACACTTCTTAGTATTAAGCACCATGACCAACACCTACAACCCACTAAGATTCTTAGGATATAACATTGAAGGTGTCCTCGAGCCACCACATAAGACCCTTGTGGGGTATCTCTGGCCTACCAAAGGTATCTCTAGGGGATATTTGACATCATATTTGGATATGGATGACATTAGAAGGCTTTTTTCACTGAGTATGGGTGGTTATGCCTTAACCATGGTCAAGGATGGAAAACACATGCCTCAATATATTGTTGAATCTTCTTGAGATCAAGAACCTTGAATGAGTTCTTGAACCAAGACTTGAGTGCTTTGTAGGGTTCTTTGTAAGCCCTTGAGTGGGATATAGGTGCCATGAGTAAGTTTTGTGCATTGGAAATGGATCTTGACATTTAAACATGGTCAAAGGGGGAAACAAGGGCCTTGGGTCCTAATTGCACCTTCTCAATCTCAAGTTAAATGAAAAACACCTAGAAATCGTGACACAAATCCTCACTAGGGAATATTTAACCTAGAAGTTGGATATGGATGTTATTGAGATGTTTGCACACCATGGATGGGTCTTAGGACTGTTAACCCTATTTTGTGGGATAACTAAGGAGATGATGTCTTGAGGTCCCCAAGTTGTGGATATGGAGTGTTGAGAGACCACATGACTAGCAGTGTCTACTTGCACATATGGAAGCCCTCTCTATCACCACAGTTTGGATCCATTGTCAGCTTATCCACCACACCAACTAGCATATAGGAGGCACAAGGGTCTTGCTCCATGTGGTACAAGTAAGGTATTGTGGCAGGTAATCACCCTAATATTTGAGGCATTTAAGAATGTTGTATTGAAGGTGATTTTGATTATAGAACGCCTACTTGGACATTATGATTTTGACCCTGTTTCACCTTGGTGAGTGTCATTGATTTCCTAGTAAGTGGCCGAAATTTGGGGAAGTGGTGCAACTGGAGATCCCTTGAGGGGTCATCGTACCATTCCTGACCATACTTATCACTTTTATCTCATTTCATTCCCATTAAATTTCCCTCTTCTAGGCCCTTTGACTTTAGTGACCCAAGAAGGGCATGCACTTCATTTCATGGGAAGAAGGGGCTGAGGGCTCGGGGGGATGGTGGTTGGAAAAAGATAAAATCCTAAAATATAGCCTTCTAGATTCTCCCCCAGAAAATTCTTGAGAACAATGAAATGCTTCTCTCAAAATAATTGAAGCCATGCAAAATATCAAACATATAATAAATATCTCGCTTGAATGAAAGACTAACACTACTATGTTACTATTCTTTGATGGTTACCCCTATGGAACTTTGTGGACCTATTCTTTCAAGTGACACTATGTTACTACCCCCCAAGATAATATATTCACTATTGGGAGTGCACACATGTTTGGACCACTAATTAATTAATAAATGGCAACAAATGAGCTTGGAAAAAAGTTGCATTGAAGAAGAAGGTGCAACACATCCCCCTACAAAGGCACCCATAGATGAGATAATACGATCCCTTATATGTCATGAAACTAATTGACCTATGAATTCTAAACCCTTATCCACCTCATAATCCACTACATGACCTTGAAGGGGAATCCTTGGGAGCATCCCCTACTTGAGGGGTTTGGTTTACCCAAAAGGACTTTTATGACACCCCTCCCATACCTAAACTTGGTTAATTGTATAGGGTATTTGAGAACTTGTTTAATTTTATGAGGTATTTTTTATGCACATGTTTAGGTTCCTTGATTATTGCATGTGGTTTAAACTTTCCATGATATTTTGACTTGATATCCTTGGAGGGAGTACCTATTTGTTTTACAGGACCTTGTTTGGTGGAAACTTTTGGAGGAACAAGCCTAGATTGGACTTTCATGGGGCTTGGATCCCATGGGTTGGATGTCAAGGACCCACATGTTGGATCACAATGACTTTCCTTTCGACAACTAGAAGACACCTTGGTGGAAATTTCCTAGCCCTCACATGGCAAATGACTTTCCTAGGAGGGGAAAAACGTCACCTTTTGGGGCTTGATGTCACCTAGGGATAGGGTTGGTGGTGACAGAGTTGTTTCTCATTGACACTTGGCATGATTTGACCATAGGAGAGATGGATTGACCTTGGCACATGAAGAGGAGGATATAGGAGCCCCAATGATCTCCACCTTCTTCTCCAATGCCTTGGAAAGGTGTCAAAATGACTCCCTAAAGGGGTGACATCATCTTGTTTTAGGGTTTCTAATGTGCAAAAGTGTAAATTAAATATTATTGTTTGTGTAAAGGGTTAAGATAAGGGTTTTTGACCCCTTGTATTATGTTTTACCCTAACTAAGTGGACAAACTATGTTTTAAACTTTTTGTATAAATAGAGATCATGTGAATCTCATTTCATAACATAGCTATCCCATTGTGAGAAGTATTTGGCTAAAATTTGCACCCTCCTTGGGAAACATCTTCTCTCTTGTTCTCTTGTCTTGGTTTCATGTTTCTATTGGTGGAAGTAGTGCGCTACCTCTCTTGGAGCTTTTATTTGTCATTTATGGTGAATTTATCTGGGTAAGATGAGGTTTATCTTGTCATTTCTTGGACCAGGTAAGGATATATCTTGTTGATGCTTCATTGCTTGGTTACAAGTTTGATTTGATAGATTTCTTGGGGAGTATAAGTATTTAAAACCCCACCATTATCTATCATTTTTATCTAGAAGTTATTTGTTGCAAAAGGTTTTACTAGGAGAAGTAAAAGGGTTTACACTCTCCTAGTTGTTGATATTATGGTAGTTGCGGGAGGTATTTACCTTTGCGTGTAAACCTGACGAGAATATAATATTTTGGGAATTAATAAGAAACCCTAAATAACCCTAGAAGACTATTCAACTCAAGAGAATGATTCACATTAAGCTATTAGTCTCCAAGAGAAGAATTTGGCCCAACTAAGTGACTTTTAGGACTATAAATAAAGGTCACTTGAGCTCATTTGTACACAAACCTCACAGCTGCAGTGGTGTGCAAGTTTGGAGAAGAACTACAGTTGCAGTTGATGCAACTAGCAAATTTCATTTTTTGCTAGGATTCTCTCTTGGTTATGGTTTGGACTTTTTGCTTGGCCTCTTCTGGTTATTCTTGCTTGGTGCGCTATCCATGGAGAGAGGTGCACTATCTCATTTGGCTATTTGGCCTAGGGTTTGCTTTCAGAATGATTCCCTGTCAAGTTTAAGGTGCTCGGGGGTGTCTTCGACCTGTGGTTGGGTGACAATATTGATATATTGTGTATGGTTAAACGAGAACATACATTACTTTCTAATAGGTTATGGGCCCACACTATCTTTGGACAATCTAACCACTGGAAGATATATTGGGAGGATTTGCTCAGTTGCAAATGCAGATGCAACCAGTTTTTGCTACAACAACAAAACCCTAACCCTCTCGTTGAGGCACCTTAAGTGAAGAGATTGACCTAATTTCTGGATATACTAGTGCACCCTAGCCTAGCACATCTTCTGGTACTCTCAGCAAGCTAAGACGTCAAGTTTGAGTTTTTGGTCAAAATCAAGGGTGGACCAAGTCAAAGCAATTATGAATTACTCTATGAAGTCAAAAAACAAGTTATAAGGGGCGTCTAACTTCATAGCACGGAAGACAAGAATTGACCTCATCCTTGCCAAGAATAAAGTGTTGGATATCGTGAAAGGAAATATTGTGAAACCAAACTTTGAAGAAGGAAAAGAGAAGGAACCTCAAAACATTGCAGTTATGGAGAAGTTCAAAGACAATGACATCAATTCCATGAGTATCATAGTGGACTCTATAAAATACCACTTGATACCCTACATCTCCCATATTGACTCATCTAAGAAGATGTGCGATGCCCTAACAAACCTCTTCTCAGTCAGAAACATTGGACAAGTAATGAGTCTAAAGAATGAGCTTCGTGACATGAAAATGAATGATGATGGCAACATAACATCATACGTTGTGAGAATATCTCAATTAAGAGATCAACTACAAGCCATTGAAGATATCATTTCAGAGAAGGAAATGGTAAATATAGTACTCAATGGTCTTCCCAAGACATGGGATGCATTTTCCACAAGCATGAACACAAGGAAGGAGTATCCCACATTTGAAGAACTTTGGACTTGCTGTGCACAAGAAGAATCAAGGATCAGTGCAAAAGAGAAACCCTCAAAGAAATCCAAGTAGAAAAAAAAAAACTTCTTCTTCTAAGACAAGGTAACAATAATCTTCATAGTTCTTGTACATACCATGTTTTCTGTACATATCTTGCATATATATTTCTTAGAAGATAATATGTTCAAAGAGAAACTATACCTATGGAAGAAAAACAAGATAAGGATTGTTATCGCAATGACTACAAGTTAGGAAATACACATGAAAGGATGGAGTACATTAACAACCCCTGGTAACAATTCATGTAGAAGTTATTACATAAGTAACAGCTGCAAGATAAGCCAAAATCAGAATCAAACTTAAAGAAACCTAGAATAAGTATAGACAGAAAGAAGTCAGCAATCAAGAGGAAATTGGAAAAAGACCCGTGATACTTTGCAGAAGGCAATAAGGATTTAGACGAAAGCATGGACTCTCCTAGATGGAGGGAGCCAATTATATAATTCCAAAAGAAGAAGCATGTATGAAGTAAGGATTATGAGGGAGCTAATCATAGATAATATGATCCATTGAATATTATGAAGTATCTATCCATGTTTCCATCAATGGTAACAACCATGAAAAGCATCACCTGTTCAGTTTGACCTCAGAAGAAATCTTCTTCGAAAAGAATCCTTAAAGTATCCCTGGTTGTCCATCCACATCCTGAAAGGAAGAATTTGGAATCTTTAGGGCATGGAATCTATAGAAAACTCCATGGACCCAAGAGCTAAAGAGAAATATGAAGAAGAACATGAAGATTCCAAGAGAGAAATAAAATCCAGAACAACCAGTCATTATATTGAGAATCACAGAGACTACCAACTTGATCGGAACCCTCTAGAAGCAATTAATCAGAAGAAATGAAATTTGTGATGAATAAAAGTGTATGGAAAACTTATGAATGAAAGAATTGCGATATCCAGAACTAAAGGTTCTTCTAGATGGAGGGAGAGGACTATGATGATAGCTTGTTCCAGGCATACCTCTACCTGAGACATTATATCCCGTACAATATCCATGGGTTGGAGTTTACATTAGACAAATGTAAGGACTATTCTCCTCAACAGATTAATCAAACAAAGAAGCATATAGCAACCTCAAAGTTTTTAGGTATACCAGAAAGTGACTCTTGCATGAAGATGGAAGAAGATCTCGTATAGATTCAAACAACTTGGTGCAGAGCCTCCAATGCACAACATAAGCATGAAGTGCCACTTGGATGTGTTTCAGTTTGAGATATGCCATGATGTTATGAGCTAGCAGAAAACAAAAGAGTTAAATCCAACTATGATATACTATAATGATAAGAAGATAAGCAAATATCTTGATAAAGCCTCTGTCTAAGATGAAAGAGTTTGCGTACTCAAGAAACAAGTTGGAGCTCATGGAGACAACTTCATTATTGAAAAAGGAAGAGATGACTCCCAAGTTGGGAGGGAGCACTGATGTGTTATTGATTTATGGACAGTCATTTTTCAAGTTCGAAAAATGGTCCAGGATGAGTAGTTCCTTTCCAGTTTGGAAAGTGGTTTGAGATTTCTGACAGACAGGCATTTTTCAGTTCGAAAAATGGTCCAGATCGAATGGTCATTTTCATAATGAAAATGGTTCAATGGATTGTTGATGTAACATAGACAATGATTCCCCTTGTGGACAATGTGGGGAAATGGTCTAGGAAAGTGTTTCTTCTTCATGGTCACTCTCGGTAGTGGTCAAGAAGATTGGTCCACCTCAATGGACAATGATTCTTTCGAAGCTCACAATTGTGAGTAGTTTCGAAGAATGGTCTGTTTTGGAGGTTGGTATAGGACAATCATTTCCTTAGGAAATGGTCTAGACAATCATTCCCTAGGGTACATTCATTCTCTCCAGGTTTCACTATGTTTAGTGTCGGAGGAATGGCCCAGATAGGTGAATGGTCTAGGTTCAACAATCAGGGACAATCATTCCCTAGGGCAGACTCATTCTCTCAAGGTTTCACTTTGTTTAGTGCTGGAGGAATGGCCCAGATAAGTGAATGGTCCAGGCTCAGAAATCAAGACAATTATTCTTCTATGCTTGAGAAGAATAGACCAGTAGCTCATGACTGATGTTTTACCTTTTGAGGGTTGATTCTCTTCTAGATCTTATAGATGTGAGTGGAAGAATGGTCCAGATGATTTAGTTTATATCATGACATTGTTTTTCTGTGTAGGTTGATATCAGATGATATGATTGCTATGGAGACTATCTGTCTCTGGACAATAGATATATGCTACTTTGGTGGATGTGTTCCACTGATTATGACTATATGTCATTGATCAAGTAATTGTGTGCTACTTGGTGTGGTAGTATACCACTGGATTGTAGTTGTGTAGTACTATGGATAGACACAATTGTGTTATATTGAATGAAATTGTTTTGATTGTCTTGTACACTATTAGAGTGTTGAAAATGATTATCATCTAGATGGATGGTCAGTGTGCTGGTGGATTGATATTATCCAGGTGGAAAATGGTCCAGTATAGTTATTATTCTAGGACGTATGTCCGGATTAGAAGAATAGTCCTTGTAGCCCATGGTGTGGCTTCCAGCATCTGTTGGAACAATTATTCTTCTAGGACATATGTAAGGATTAAAAGAATGGTTCTTGTATCACTCTATGGAGTGAGTAACTTATCCAACATCATGTCTGATTACTTAGATGGAGTATGGTTTCATGAGATAATGCAGTTGATGTTTTCAGATAACACTGATAGTGATGATGGTGCTCGTGATCTAATAAGGAGATAGTCTATACGACTATGATGATGCTACCAGGTGAATGGTATGTTTGTTCTCAAGACCATTACCTTAAATACCTCGCTAGCTAGGAGGGAGTGTTGATATTATGGTAGAAGTGGGAGGTATTTAACTCCACATGTAAACCTTTCGAGAATAGAATATTCTCGGAAGTAAGAAGAAACCCTAAATAACCCTAGAAGACTAGTCGGCTCAAGAGAATGATTTATATTAAGCTATTAGTCTCCAAGATAAGAAGTCGGCCCAACTAAGTGACTTGGAAGACTATAAATAAAGGGCACTTGATCTCATTTGTACACACACCTCACAATTGTAGTGGTGTGCAAGTTTGGAGAAGAACTGCAGTTGCAGCTGCTGCAACTAACAGATTTCAGTTTTGGCTGGGATTCTCTCTTGGTTATGGTTTGGAATTTCTACTTGGCCTCTTATGGTTATTCTAGCTTGGTGTGCTATCCCTGGAGAGAGGTGGACTATCTTGTTTGGCTATTTAGCCTAGGGTTTTCTTCCAGAATGATTCTCTGTCAAGGTTAAAGTGCTCAGGGGTGGCTTCAGCCTATGGTTGGGTGACAATATTCCTATATTGTATGTGGTTAAACAAGCACATCCATTACTTTCTAACACCAATATCTACTAGTTACCATTTCTTTCCTTGGGGAGTAAGAGGGTTTACACACCCAAGGAGATATAAATGTTATCTCTTTATTTACTTGACTCCATAACCTAATAGCTAAAGGAACTAGTATAATTTCATTGGAGAAATAAAACCTTGCATTGGTTAATGTGAAATTTTGAGATTTAGAGGTTGTCTAGATTCTAATCAATTATTTTCTCTATATGCTTGGTTGAGCCACTCGGGTGTCATATTTAGCTAAGTTCTTCTTGCTTCTATTATAATTTTCATCTACATCCTTTAGTCTTGCAAAAACCCTAACACATTTTCATTCATAACTTGCTTTTCAAACGTCGGAATTTGCCAAAGGTTTGCCAAGTTAATCTACTAGGTCTAGAACAACTTTTGGGTGGACTATTTGTAATTTTTGGTGGTTGTATTTACTATTGTAATAAATTATTTGCTACATCCATAAGGCTGAAATATATCTCTTCAAACACTCTTTATTACAAACTTGTTTCATTGCTAAAGTCGTGTGCTTTTGTTCTTGAGTATTGCTAGTGTTTATCTAACTTATCTCTTGCATTATTTGTTGGAATTTTAGCAATTGTTTAGCATATTTAACATTTTCTTTCTGATATACATCATTGTTTACTGATGCAATTAAGGACAACAAGCTTAACTTACTTTTCCAACTAACATTATACACATATACTCAGCTTGTTCTTGTGTCTTGGGTAGGTACAACATTATTTGCAGGTGTTAATATCTCTTAGAAACCATTGTCTACCACAAAGACTCTTTCCCAAGCCTTTCTACATATTTTATTGTTAGGAACCAAATATCAATAGACCATAGAAAAACCTCAGAATAAGTACTCAACGCCTTGAAAAAGAGAGAAATTCAAATAATAAGCCTCTTCGAGGGGGAAACCTCCTTATTCCCACATAAATGTTCAATTACAAGATGATTCCAAATGAAAATGTCTCCTTGGTATATATAGGAGACTAGGAGGTATAATTACAACTAATAGACTAAAGCTGACATAAATAAAATAACATCAATAATGTAATATGCCCCAATTAAGGGGTAATGAGTCACTATTTAGGGCTTAACATGCCCCTCCCCTTGAGACAAGTGTTTTCTGCAACGCTTGAGTAACTCTGGATGCTTCTTTATAAAAGTCTCAACTTCCCAAGTGGAATCTTCAACTGATAATTTCCTCCATTTAATGAGATACTATGAAATGGATCTATTCCTCAGCTGGTGAATTCTTGTATCAGTGATGGCTTTAGGATCCAATATGATTTTTCCTTCCTCGTCAAGTTCTGGCAATATAGTTTGAACTGGGATCTTGTCGCCTATAACCTTATTTAAGCATGAAACATGGAAAACTGGTTGTACTCGTGAAGATTTAGGCAACTCCAATTTGTATGACATAGTACCAATCTATTGCAATACCTTATAAGGGCCATAGTACTTTGGTGATAATTTATTATCCTTCTTGGTTTGCTTGAGGGACATTTTTTTGTATGGTTGTAGTCTTAAAAAAACCCAATCCCCTACTTCAAAACTTATTTCACTATGATGTTGATCTGCTTGTTGTTTCATGGGATTTTGTGCCATGGTTAGGTTGTCCTTTAATATTTGGAGAACTTGTTTTTTATGCTCGATGTGATCTTCCACTGCTTGAACCTTAGATTTTTCTTTTAGAGAAGAAGTGATGGAAGGAGGGTGGTATCCATAGAGTGCCATAAATG
>JZKD02S1357033.1:443477-454049 GCA_000966675.3 Picea glauca | reverse complement strand
TAAAGAAGGTATTGCTCCTTGTATCCTCATAGTGTGCTATCATTTCTTCCATGAAAATTGTCCAAGTGATGAGTGATTTGTGAGAAAAAAGCCATCAATACCATACAAATTGATTGGGTTCCAAATATAAAGAAGCAATTCGTACCTTTTGTGTATGTGGCACATTATGTAGATCAAAGAATTGCTCCATATGAAGTATCCATGTGATAGGGTCCTTGTCATCAAACTTCCTCATATCGATCTTAGGATCGTGGTTGGTCTTCAACCCAAAGTTGGAGTTTCTCCATTATTGATTCACCTTCCTTGTGTCCTCATCATGAATTTCATGGGATGCATTTTCACTTTCAGGTGTCCTCTCTATTACAAAATTTTTCAATCCTTCCATGATCTCCTCTTTTAAACCATCCATCTTAGTATTTATTGCCTCCAACTTAGCTTCCATCTCTTGTAGTTCATATTTTGTTGTCGTCTTCTTTTGTAAATCATTTATTTCCCTACGCATTTCTTCACCTTCATAAAGAGTCCAAGTAGGATTTTCTGGAGGCTTATTTGGTGTAGAAGTTCCCTTTTTTGGTGGCATGTTGGCCAAGTATTACTTTAAACCTTGATTTTGAGGTGGTTCTTCGAGACAATCTTCCTTTTATTGTATCTCCAAAATTTCGACCCTTCCGAGTATGGAATTTTCTTTTTTGTAGGTCTCTGATATTTCTTCTCTTCAATGCCATAGGTTTGATCAAAATTGGATGTGCCAAGTGGAATTTACGGTAACTTCCCCAAAACTTGCTGATTGTTTTCCTTTCCAGGAGATCTCACTTGTATAGCGTGCCCTGCACAAAATAATTCATAAAAAATTATGAAACTCATACCATAACTACTATGGTATATCCACTATCCAATGCAACTAGTCTCACTCAATTTGGATATTCTAGGAAGAATTTATGATTGTTTTACTCGGAACACCTGCTTGAGACTAGTCAATAAGACTAGTTAGATACCCTATCTTCCACAAGGTGTATCTACAAATGTGAGATGACTGAGAATTTTAAATTGTTACTACAAATACCTTACTAATTTATGTGAATAGAATCCAGATTTCAGGGTCTGAAATGTTACAGAAAACATTTTATAGTGAAAATTCCGCAATGAATCAATTCAGGATGATTCTAGAACCCTATCTTAGAAAGGCAGTATCTATGAAATTATAAGGCCTCGGGAGCTGAAATTGTAACCCAACGTACCTTAATCTGTCTGCTAAATATACTCCAAGTCGTTCCTTATGAATCATTTTATAAAAAAAATTATAGCAAAAATTCCAATGTGTCTCAAATGTAGCAGCAAAACCCCAAGACCTTGAGCTCTGATACCATATGTTAGGAACCAAATATCAATATAGCATAGAAAAACCTCAGAATAAGTACTCAACGCCTTGAAAAAGAGAGAAATTTAGATAATAATCCTCTTCGATAAATCAACCTCCTTATGCCCACATAAGTGTTCAATTACAAGATGATTCCAAATGAAAATGTCTCCTTGGTATATATAGGAGACTAGGAGGTATAATTACAACTAATAGATTAAATCTAACATAAATAAAATAAAATTACTAATGTAATATGCCCCAATTAAGGGGCAATGAGCTACTATTTAGGGCTTAACATTGATCTTGACCTATAGGGGGGATTTCCTTCATCTCTTCACCTTCCACCTCATTCCCCCCAGGGTCACCGAGATTCCCCCCTTGAGGTGATTTTATCATCTCTAAAGTGATGAGAATACCTTCCTAAGGTGACAGTGGGTATTTTTTCTAAAATTTGTCTCCATTTGGTGGTTGGTTCAGGATTTTCCCAACCTACAACTTGTGTGATAACATTTTGGCACCGTTGTCGAGGATGATTTTGAATCCTCTTCCGAACCCTAATGAAACTTTGGCAAGCTATCTCAAATACGTTTCCCTATATTTCTTGGTGACTCCACCTAAAGTACGTTCTATTTTTTGTTTCGATGAGCTCTTCTTGAAGCTCATCTGGTGACTCCACCTTCCAAGAACCCTTCTTCTTTTAAGTTGTTTCCCCTAGGGAGGTTCAAACCTTCTAAATTTTACCGAATAAAGAATCCTCTCAAGTATCCCATTGTAAAAACCCTATTCCATTGTACCCTTATCCTTGCTCAAATGGATTACCCTTGGGAAAAATACCTTTACAAACCCCTTAACATGGCCACCATCCCCAGATACCCCAACGTAATTCCAAAAGAATCAAACAAGTGGTTTCCAAAGTTCCTAGAAAGCAATGTAGTGAGTGTTGAAGATTATCTCTACACTGTAGGCCGGGACATGGATAATCTAGAAGTCGAGCATGAGGATGTCGCCATGAAGTTACTGGCTTCATCATTGAATGAAGAAGCTCTCAGCTGGTTCAGGGGTATTCTAGATAATCACATCACATCCTATGAATATTTTTCCAAGTTATTTAAGAGCATATGGACAATGAATAAAGAAAATGGGATGCTTGTAACTCAATTCAATCAGATAAAGAAAAAGGAGAACGAGACAATAAGTGAATTCAACACTGGATTCAACAGGTTATATAGTCTGATTATGACATATTTGTGTCCTACAACCACAACTATTTGTCTCCTTTATGTGAATTATTTTGAGGGGAAATTTCACTTTATTCTAAAGGATAAGAAGCCCACTTATTTGGGACAATCCAAATAGTACAGTGTTGATATTGAAGAAAATATCCTTGACTCGAAGGTAGATCCTTTTTAGTATCCTTGTGTCAAGGAAGAAGAAAAGACCAAGGCTTCCAGTAGCAGTGCTCTTGATCCGATTTACCTCTTGACTCAAAAGATAGATCATATGAGTACTCAATTTGTCCAAGCACATAATCAGATCATGAGCCATTTGACTACTGTAGATAGAAATCAGTTTCCCTCCATACCTCAGTTTACCAGAGAACAACGAGATGCCATAGGTTGGAAACCAAGGCCTCAACAAGAATAAAAGGTCCTTGATACTTTGAAACTAGTTGGGATGGTCGACACATAACAAGAAACTTGGTTTCTTCCATGCCAAGAGCCTCACATAGAAGATGAGTGTCCACAATGAGATGAATATTCATCCAAAAGTATGAATTTCATGGATATTATCTATAGTTTCCAAGAGGAAGAAGTCACACAAGAACAGATCGATGAAGCCAGAAGATAGGGGGAAAGAGAGAGGAGAATCCATGCCTTGAATCAATTGACAGAAAATCAGAGGAAGGAGTTAAGGAAGAGGGAATATTTGACCTACACCAGAATAAATAAAGCTTTATCCCCTCCATCATAGCCTACCACTCCTCCTCCAACAACAGAGAAGGTGGTCCCAACACCTCCACCTCTAGTACTTTAGTTTCTTCATAAGATAACTCCCACATATGAGATTAAGTTAAATGTAGATGTTGCATCCATGTTTGGAAAGTTGAATATGATAGTCCCATAGACATAGATGTGCAAGATCCCTTCTATGAGGAGGGAAGTATTGAATTTATTACATGTACCGATCGAGAAGGAATATTCTCCGATCATTTTTAATACTATGTATCTCAATTGCAAAAAGGACAACAATCCTCCTTTCAATCTTTCATTAGGCATGAATGGCCTCCACTTGAACAATTGTATGCTTGATTCTGGGGAATTTGTGAATGTTATGTCATTGAAGGTAATGGAACAACTTAGTTTAAATACAACTCGACCTTATGTAAATGTATGTGGCATTGATTCGAAAAGGGTCAAGGTTTATGGGTTATGTGAGGACATTGAGGTATTTTTGATTGATTTTCCACATATCATCCTCCTCATAAACATAGTGGTGATCAATGTTCTAAATTCTTGGGGGATTCTCTTATTGAGGAATTAGTATGCTTCCCTTGGGGGTTTCCTTAGCATGGACCTTACCCATGCACACACATTCCCATGGGAGATGACACTTTTGAGGTATTATACAATCGAGAGAGAGATAACAAGCATGTGATTGATCCAAATGGTCCTTACTACAAAAGTGAAGATGAGTTTGATGAAGTCCCGAACACCATTGAGTATGATCCATAGGATTTTCATTTTATGCAGGAATACTCCATAGACGTGATCCTCCCAAGGACAAATGAATACAAAGATAAACTTTCAAAGTTCCAAGGGAAAGAACTAGGTTCTATCCAAATATTGAAGAAAGAAGATAAAGAATGTGAAGAATCCATCAAAAGGGTAGTTAAGGAAAAGCCTCCTTCTTATCCATACATCGATAATATACCTTACATAAATTATAGTGAAGGAAGTCTTGCGCTCATGTGGGACAAAAATAAGGGCAAGTCCAAGTATGACCAGAAGGATGACAGTTCATGACTTGGCCCTTACATTGTCAAGAGGAAGTCCGATAAATAAAAGCATTATTTGACATCTTTGGATGGGATAAATATGCCATTACCAATGGATGAATCCCTTCTTCGACCTTATGTTCAAGTAAGTTGACTTATTCAGGGCCCGAGCCCCAAGTAAGTCTCAAGAAATGAAGGAAACTTCCACACTAATCCTAGTAGAAGAGAAGAGGAATTTAATCAACAACCCAAATGACACAAGCAATCAAACAGTACACCGAGATTTTACCCTGGAAACCCTTAATCGGGAAAACCAACATTCCTTTGAGAGTTCTTTTCTCTTATTGTCTTATTCAATTATAATAAAATGTTATATGTCTAACCTTGGTCCACACCTAAGACACAATCAACATCATACCCTCTTGCACATGCAAGAACAACCCTGTAGCCAATTCAACTTACATATGCATGACCAACAACCTACACTTACACATGCACTAACCTACAAAAGTGAATTCTATGATCACCTTACAACAACAACCTTTAAGAACTTAAAACATGCCTCTTTAAAGGCTTTAGAATAGGAAAAACCTTAAATATTGGTGCCCAAAAGAAGTTACAGATCCATGCATATCATTGGCTACAAATCCCATAAATCCTGAGCTTTTTTTACAATTGACTCCAAGTTGGGTTTACCAGTCGAATACCGGTCAACCTCCATTCGGTCTCTAGTTGATCGTCTCACGCCCACACTTTGACCTCTTGTCAGTTGACTTGTCATCGATATATACGAATTTGAATTTACCTGGTCAACTCCCTCGACCTTCGACTTTCTTTCGATCTACCTTGACTTCGACTTGCTGTCGATCCACCTCGACTTCGACCGTCAGTCTATTCACCTCGACTAGAATTTCACTTTAAAGAATATAACAACCCAAGATTCTCCCATTTGTTTTCTTCCTTGCTGAAATAGGAGATTCCTAAACTTTCGTTCATAGATATAGGGCATCAATGCCCATTGCCTCTCTGCACCAAGAGAACTTCACAACACTCACAGACTTGGTCAATGAGTCTACTATGTTTTCCAACGTGTCTACTTTATCTAGTAGCACCCTGTTACTTTCCACCATATCTCTCATGAAATGGTATTGTACATCAATGTTCTTAGTCTTTGAATGATAAGAAAGGTTCCTTTCCATAAATATTGCACTTTGACTGCCACAACTTACCTTCATAGCTCTCTTCTCAAACCCAATTCTTGAACACAAACTTTGAAGCCATACTACTTCTTTGCTTCCATGAGTGGCTGCCATGTATTCATCTTCTGTTGTCGACAAGGCTATGACCTCTTGTTGCTTACTCATCCAACTTATTTCTCCATTGAAAGTCTTGAAGACATATCCGTTGGTTGACCTCTATCGATCCAGATCCTCAGCCCAATCGACATCGACAAATCCATGTACATCTAATTTACCATTGTCACCTCTACGTCTTGCTTGGTAGCATATATCATAGTCCTTTGTTCCACATAATTATCTAAATACTCTCTTGACAATTGTCCAATGCTCCTTTCTAGGTGTCAACATGTACCTTCTCAATACTCCCACTACATGGGCAATGTTTGGTTGAGTGCAGACCATCGCATACATTAGAATACCAAAAACACTTGCATAAGGAACACGTTCCATGTCCTCTATTTCTTCATGTGTCTTTGGAAACTATTCAACAGTAATCCTTTCTCCCACTGGAATTGGTACCTTCACCAGTTTGCAATCCTTCATGATGAATCATTTCAGAATTGTTTCAATATACTTCGTCTAATTCAACCATATCTTTCTAGTGGCTCGATATCTCTTAATATCCATTCCCAGAATGAAGTTAGTTGCACTGATATCCTTCATGTCAAACTTGGAGGATAACTTCTTCTTCACCTCCTTTATTGCATCCATGTTGTTCCCAATCAACAACATGTCATCGACATACAAAAATACATATATGAAATTCCCACCTTCTTCCTTGGAATATATGTAGTGATCAACTTTTCTTCTCACAAATCAAAAAATAAGATTGTATGTGTCAAACTTCGGGTACCACATCCTTGGAGATTTCTTTAGACCATTAAGGGATATTTTGAGTTTTCACACCAACTCTTACTTTCCCTTTACTACAAATCCTTTAGGCTATTTCATGTAGATTTCTTCTTCCAGGTCCCCATGTAGGAACATTGTCTTCACATTCATCTATTCTATCTCTAGATCAAATGCTGCAGCCAGAGACATTAGTACTCTAATGGAAGTTAGTGTTTCAACAAGGGAACAAATATCACTGAAGTCAACTCCCTCGAATTAGGAATATCCTTTCTCTACTAGTTGAGATTTGAACTTCTCAACTTGACCTATGGAATTCATCTTCTTCTTGAACACCCACTTGCTACCGACAAGATTTCTTCCACTAGGTAACTTGACTAAATCCCATGTCTCATTCTTGTACAAGGATTCCATCTCTTTGACCATAGCATCCTTCAAGAGTTTTCCCCCCGTCAAGTCGACTACCTCACCGACCGATTTGGGCTCATCGTCGATGGTATTTAACACAAATGTAGAACAAAAGTTGGGAGGACTATACCTTTCGACTAGTTTTCTTGATGTTTCTGACCTTCTTATCATGAGAGTCAATTGTTCCACCTCTTCTTCATATCCAGTCGAGTCATCTGAATCATCTTCTTCATTCCTCAGTTCAAACCGCACTGTATCAAGATTATTCTCAGTTTGAACAACTTCCTAGGGCTCAAATTTACCTCTGAATTCTTTGAATATTGCATCTCGACTGTACATTGTTCTCCTTGATGTAGGATCCCAGAGCTTATATCCTTTTATCCCTTCTTTGTATTCGATGAAAATACATTTGACTGCCTTCTTGTCTAGCTTGTTCCTATTTTCCTTAGGAACATGCACAAATGCATTACAACCAAACACTTTGAGATGTTCCACCAAAGGATTCTTACCTGACCATACCTCATTTGGAGTCGTGTCTACTAGAGCCTACAAAGGAGACATATCCACCATATATCTTGCAGTCTCGACTGCCTTCACCCAAAATTCTTGTGCGAGCTTAGGACCACTGAGCATGCTCCTTGTCTTATCCATAAACGTTATGTTCATTCTCTCGACAACTCCATTTTGTTGTGGGGTATATGGTGTGTTATTTTGGAATGATATGCCCACTTCTTACATAACTGATCAAATTCTCTTCCACAAAATTCACCACCATTTTCAGTTCTCAACACTTTAATCCTCTTCTCTGTTTGGTTTTCCACAAGAGCTTTAAACTCCTTAAATCTATTGAAAACCCCTGATATCTTCCTCATGAAATATATCCGTGTATTCTTGGAAAAACCATATATGAAGGAGACATAGTACATGGATCCACCAAGTGAAGGCATTGTAACCGGGCCAAACATATCACTATGCACCAGTTCTAGATTCTCATTTTCCCTTGTCGCTCCAGATGGGAACCTCACCCGACTTTATTCCCCATATATGCAGTGTTCACAAAAATTGAATTCTAAACCGCATTCAATAAAAACTTTGACCATACCTTTTATTTGCATAGCTCAAATTCCTTTTTCTCTAGTGTGTCCCATCCTCTTGTGCCATAACCTAGTCCGGTCAATTTCATCATGTCTTGTCTAGTCGGTTTGAACTAGCTTGGCTCGAGTTGAGTCGAGTTGTGTCGACATAAAGTCGAGTCGAGATGCAGTCGATTCGATTTTAGGAGAAACGATTTGGTTGCATCCAGTCGAGTCGACATTCCCTAACATATTGTACATGGCACCAATCTGAACTCCTTTCATTTAGACCATCGCACCTCTGACCATATTGCACGAATCCTTCTGAAACATATTATGCACACCTGCATCACTCATTTTACTGACAGATATCAGGTTTCTTTCCAAAACCAGAATGTGTAGGACACCTAGAAGGGTCCTTTTTCTCCCATTCTGTAGTGTCAGTCAGACTCTTCTTCGTCCAACAATTCTGGTTGTCAATTCTTCCCCCAAGAACAAATCACCCACATCATATTGTTCATATTAACATAACCATTCTTTATGTGGTGTCATATGATAGGATGTTCTTGAGTCGATCAACCAAACATCTTGATCCGACTGTGTACTGGTAGACTCCAGGTACACATCAACTCCCTTTTTCGAGGTCATATTTTTCTCAGTCGACTACTTCTCATCAGATCCAACAATGAATTTTGTTGCCTTCAACTTATAATCCTTTTTATAATTCCTAGCTTTATCGCATTTCCATCATCTTCGCGTCGACTGAACTGAGGATTTAGATCTACCCTTCGACTTGAAATTTCTACCGGAGAATCTACCTTTATCTCTACTAGAGCATATTTGGTCCATCCTTCCATATTATTTCTTCTCATTTCTTCTAAAAGTAGAGAAGAAACCATGTCCTCTATCTCTAGTGTGGTTGTATTACTCCCAATATCCACAACTAAGCTATCCTAGGAGTATGGAAAAAAACATAATAGGATGATACACTTCTCCTCACCAATGATCTTTATATCCACGACCAATAATTGTCTTAACATGGTATTAAACGAATTTAAATGCTCAGTCATCGAAATTCCATCACTCATCCTCAGAAGATACAATTTCTTTCTGAGAAACAAATTATTTACCAGAGATTTCAACTGGTATAAGATTCCCATATTTTCCCACAGTTTCTTGGCCAAATCTTCACCCAATACATTCAACAACATTGAATCTGCAAGACAAAGCCGTATTGTACTTCTCTATTTTCTTTCGATTTTCTCCCATTATTTTGTCGACATGCCTATCGGTTGGGTACCTAGATAAACCATTGTCCATTTTTCTCGATCCACAAGAATATCTTCCATTTTAATCTTCCAAATCTCAAATTATGGCCATTGAATATTTATATCTCTATTCTAGAACTACTTGCCATTCTTTACTGTGATCTTTAACACAATTTGTGACTTACTACTCTTTTGTACCTAGGGTTTAGTTCTCAGATTCAATATTTTCATATCTAGATCTGATATACTCGCCAAAGAATTACACTGCTTTGATAACTCACTTGTCAGGGAAAACCTAAGATTTAATACCACATGTGAGGAAATTATGGACACTTCCACATTAATCCTAGTAGAAGAGAAGAATAATTTAATCAAGAATGAAAATGGCACAAGCAATCACACAATACATCGAGATTTACCCTGGAAACCCTTAACCGGGAAAACCAACATTTCTTTGAGTGTTCTTCTCTCTTATTTTATTATTCAATTGGAATAAAAGGTTACATGTATAACCTTGGTATACACCTAAGACACAATCGACATCATACCCTCTTACACAAGAAAGAACAACCTTGTATCCAATTTGGCTTACATATGCATGACCAACAACCTACACTTACACATGCATTAACCTGCAAAAGTGAATTCTATGATCACCTTACAACAATAGCCTTTATGACCTTACAAAACGCCTCTTTATAGGATTTACAATAGGTAAAAACTGTAGGGACCTTAAATACAAAATATTTGATATAATTCCTTTAAATAACACAATTAATTCAAGCACCAACATATAAGCAAATTTTCAGTAGAGGTTAACATTTAACTACAACATAAAAAAATAACTTAGCAATTTCATAAACAAATTACCTGCTTCTGATGCTAATTTCTCTGTTGACCTGGTTGTCTAGCTTGCTACTTTGTTGCTGCCTGATGCACTCACCAACTCTGCCCAAACCATGTTTCCTCCCTGCCAACTAGGAGCAGCCTATCCGGCTTCCTAGCTCCATGATACCATATGGATATCCTGGCCCCCGTGCCCAAAACCCCCAACAAACTAGTGCCCCCTGCTTCTGGTTCACCAAAATCCCATAAAACAAACTCCCCACACTAGAAAAATAATCACCTCCAACATACAGTCCTTCCCCCCCTTCCAATAATTGTTCCTCCCCTCAAAATAATGCCCTCTTCCCGTAAGACTCCTTCTGTCATATCCCTCCTTCACTGACCCTTTCCTCCTCATTAATTTCCTTATCCATACATTCATTATCTTATCCTCTTATTTAATGTCTTATCCTATTATTTAATGTTTCTTATCCTTATATTTAATGTTTCTTATCCCTTCTGTATACGTAAATCATTTAATTAAACAAGTAAATTT
>JZKD02S1357033.1:354988-399432 GCA_000966675.3 Picea glauca | reverse complement strand
GTATGTAAAAATGGAAGAAAGAATCCATGTACATATTGTGGTTTATATAACCATCATGTTTCAAAATGTTGGAAAATATTAACCGCTTTCAGGAAACTTTATAAGAAAAGACAACGTGAAAAGAGGATGCAAAAGATTTGCACTCATTGCCAAAAGAGGGGTCATCTAGTTGACCAATGTTGGACATTGTATCCAACCACTCATCCACAGCACAAGAAGCATATGGATAAAGAGATTGGCAAGAATGGAAGAGGAGATTCCATCATTGATGTGAGTCAAGATGATTCACAAGAGGATGATTTTCAGCAGAAAAAGTCACCATTGAGTTGGCTTGGTAAGAAATGGTTGGATTTGTTGAGCAAGCAAGGCTTGCAATTTCTGTTGTAGATGCATATTTCAGCATTATGTGTGGATTTATGTTGAGAATATGACAAGTTGCAACAGTTTATCACAACTTGTATGATGCAAGTTGCATGTGAATGCAATTCATTTGAAGGCATTTTTGTTGTTGCACAACTTCGTCGGGAAGATGTAAAAGTGGGGTATGATGTTCACTTGTTACAGCCATATATCTTTTTCATATTCGGCTCTTATGTACCCACATGTTTTGGGTTTATGTACTTATGTTTGTATTGGAAGGAGAGTTGAAGAGTCATGCACATGCATTTGTTTTGTGTGTATGTATAAGCACTGAACCTGGTGATAGTTTATCATGAATGGCTCATGATTATAACATGATTGTGTATCATGAATGTCGACTTGTCATTTTGGGAAGGTCAAGATGTTTCAAATGAGTCTCGACTGGTGTTGATGATTGTCTGACGACTATGTTGTGTCGATCATGTTTTTCAACTTATGTTTAGTCGATGGTGTTTGTTGGGTTGTAAGTTGATTTTGAGTACACCGAGATGCAGGAAAACGCAATGTACTTTGATGAAGTACAAGATGCGACAGTTTGTTTGAAGAGCAAAAAGACTTTGTTGGCATCATTTTCAGTCTTGTATAATTTGTTTTCAAGATTGATGGTTTTCTTGGCTTGTGACAAGATGTCGCAAGAAAGTTTTTGCAGCCATTGGAGAGTTGATTGTGTTGACGTCAAAGAGTTCACAAGAGAGACTTGATTCTCAGTGGGAAGGTTGGCAATCTTCCAAGCACAAAGAGAATAGTGGGTCAGCAGCAGCGAGAGAATAGTGGTTGAAGGACATAGTCAGTGGCAGTGCAAGGCATGTCAAAGTATCCAGGTGATTGTCAAAAGACTTTTCAAGTAGAATCAGTTGATAGAATTTGGAAGCAGAAGAGTATTGAAGCTCAAATAGATGATCATAAGATTTTTTGGGTCCAAAATCCTTTCAGTGGGAAGGCGTGATCAAAATCTGGACTAGGGGTCAAAATTTAGCTCAAAATCAAAGTTCTTAGAATTGCCTCAAAATGAATGAGTGTGTAGCCCTCGTCATTGTGAACCCAACGCAACTCGTTTGGGTTCAAACAGACGTCGGATGAGAGAGATATCACATTCTGTTCAAAATAGCAAACAGGCAAAAAAAGGATGTTGATTGTACAGTCCGTACAGATGATGACGTGGCAGACCATACGGATGACATGGCAGGCCATATGCTGATGTGGTAGATATTTATTGGGTAGTTTTCATATGACATGTTTTGTTTGCAGAGAATGGGAAGGCGACACGTGGCCCAATCAAAGATCGCCACGTGTCACTTGTTTGTTGGTTAAAACCTTTGCACTCAGCAGGAGTCGACCCCATGACCTCCGGGGCAGGGTAAAGCTTTGGGAAAGGCTTCCCAACCGGCGCGCCCATGCATGTTCCTTGTTATGTATATGCAAAGTATTGTATTTAACATTGTTTTAATGTATGTTTGGGCGTGGACTGGGCCGGGGCTAAGCCCCAACCCGTGGTCATGTGTTGTATTGTATGCAACCAGAGCTACGGTGGTTACCACCATAACCATATTATAACTGTTTATTATATGTGCAGTTTGGCATCCCATGTGACCACTATACATGTGCACGCAGGTTTGACATATGGTTATCCAACGGTTGTTTAAACTTAAGCCTTGTTGTGTTGGCGCGCGGTCATGTGACTGCCATGTGCCCACGGGCCTTGGTAGTTAGGGCCAGCGCGTAATGGTCCTACAGTTTGAACGGTTTTGTGGCTATGCACATGTGCTAGGTTTTAGCACGAATTTGGAGCGTGTTCTTGGTTAGAGAACACAGAGGTGCATTTTGAAGAACCAGAGACAACAAGCTTGAAGGAAGAGAATGGAAGGAGGCCTATCTTCTTCATTTTTTGGCCAAATGAGGTGCCGTAAAAACCCAGCTAAGGGTTTTTGGATGTTCTAAATCCATTGGAATTGTTTTCACAACCATTTGAAGACTTATTTTGTAGGTTTTTAACCATTGAAGTTTCAGGAAGCTCTAAGGAGCTTGAAGCCCTCATTGTTTGAGGTCTTGCTCAGATGAGCCTATGTTTGTTTTCTGTGATTGACTAATCATTTTTGACTAATTATTATTCTCTAAACACTTTGGGATAGGTTTTAGATCCTTTTGAGTACTTTTACAGGTGTTTTTTCCAAAGAGAAGCTCAGGGAAGCTTAAGGCCACATGTAAGAGAGGTCATGCCCGGATGAGCCATGATCCGTTTTCAGATTTTTATTAGTCAATTTTGGGGTTTTTATGTATTCTGAACCCAACGGTACAGTCTGTATTTCCATTGGAGTTGGGCAGCATCTTGTAAAAGAATTTTTGACAAATTAATCCCAAAGAGTCAATTCCATTGATGGAGGCTCAAGGAGATGTAGCCCAGAGAGGGGTGAACTCCTTTATCATCTTGTTATAGTTGTGAGTGTTTTCTGGTTATTATTTGCTGCAAGTTAATATTTGTTGTTGTATTTATGAAAACAACTTATTTAATCTTGCAAAGACCTCACACATAACCATTTAAAATAATCATGAACATAACACATAATTTATCTTGCATATTTTAACACATGGAGCAAGGTCCTGTAAAGTTTTATTTTCATGAAGTAGAGGGTGCTTGCATAGCATAACAAGTCAGCCCACTATTTTCAGATCATACATACATGATGAAGTTCATAAATTCTCATTTTTTTATGTGGTTATCTTTGAAATCCAATGACCTTTACATAAATATCATTCATATAACCACCACACCTAAATCAAAACTTCAACCTCCACCGCTTCATCACTTCCATGATTTTCTGCTCCACCCACCCTTAACCCATACAATAAAGTCAACTTGGACCACTTACATGCAAAGTTGTCTTGTTATCCTGTCCCATCCCTTAATAAATTTGATGGTGAAAAATTTTCTCAGGTGCCATCCAACCTTGGAGTGCTTGAAAACCAGCTTACTGGCGGGCATTCCTCATGAATAAAAATTTATGACTGTGAAATCCCTTTGGGTGTAGTAAGACAGATCTTTTTTGAAAACCAGCTTGTTGGCATACAAGGTTTGCAAATAAAGTGAGAAACAAACAATTCCATTCAACTTTATCTATAAATAAATATTTCCATGTTGCTCGATGAATAATGGTTTTTGAGATCCATTACTGCATCAGAAGTCTATTCTAGATCAACATTGTGCTACATGTTTCAAGCTACACACTTCTCTTCCTTGTAAAGTTTCTACATCATTGTGGACCATATCAAATTAGCATGCTACTACAAACATTATGAACTCCATAAGTAGGTGTAGGTATGCTTCTTTCTCTTTTCTTTAATCATGATTCATTGGGTGCTATGGATTTGTATTTCAAAAATCACTTAGGTCTTTATCCTAATTCCTCATCTTTTTCCATTTCTTGAGGGTGGAAAATATATTCAGTTTGGGGGGGGGGCACATTTTCCATTGATTTACCTATCCTAACCATGACATTTTCACTCTTTCCCATCCATCACCCTCCTTGTTCCATGTGACCCATGGCATCATCCTCCACAACCTTGTTGAAGGGATAAACATATACAATTGTTGCTACAAAAGACACTATTGTTGTTACCCAAGAACCAACAGTAAGAAAAATCCCTATTTTTTCCACACAAGAACCAACAATAGAATCCCTTGTTGTTGCCACACAAGAACCAATAGCAGGAGCGTAAGAAACCATTGTTGTTTCTCCACAAGAACCAACAATAGACAAAGAAACGACTGACATGAACAAGCCCATGAAACTATTGGAAGAAAGGAGTGTGTTTCCCCACAAGAACCTATAACAGAAGAAGTTGCTATAGAAACCATTCCTATATAAGAATATAGAGGTATGGGGTTCATTTATGTTGGTTCACATTTTCAAAAGTTGTTGTTGTTGAGATTTATTGGACATGGATCATCATTATCTTTATCATCTTTTGTGTAGTGGCATAATTTGTTTAATGGAAATAATATATTTACACATGGTCATTTATCATGATTTGTACATTTGGCATCACCTACATGGGCACTTTCTTCACATATAGGCATATTTTGTTGCACATTTTCCCGTGGATTTGATGACTACCTTTTTTAGCATTTCTCTATGTTCGAGTTTCTCATTATTAATTTGTTGTGGATTTTATGCTTGCTGCAAATGGGTTGTTGGTGATTGATATCATCATTAATATTTTCAGATTATACTATGGCAATGACTGAGAGGATCTTTTGAAACTATTACCAATTATGGTTTGGAGGCTCTTCCATGGATTTTTCCATTTAATTTCACACCATTGATTGTCCACATTATAAGATTGGTTTCAACATTGTCATTGTTTTTCAAAACATTATGGGCACTCACCTACAATATCTCATCAATCAACATTATATTCATCCTTGACAACAACGAACTCATGATAAAAAAGGATGTCACTATATTCATTACATGATCTGTCAAGATACAACCCTATGAACAACTCTTTTTTAACCTGAGGGCAGGTAAATATTCATCTTGGGGGAGTGGTTGTTGTGATTCTTTGTGGAGTCTACAACCATATTTGATTTATTTAATTCATTTGATTTATTTCCCTTGCATATTTGTAACAAATTGATTTTTTTATTAGCTTAATTAATTTATGTTGTGATTGTTGATATAGAATAATATCAACATTCTATTCTATGGAGGCAAGGCCCACTCCAATAGAATAGAGTGTTGTGTAGTTTAGATGGTTGCCTTCATTTTTTGTTGTGTAATTTCATTATGAATTCATGTATGATTTATTTAATTTAATTATATAACTAGTTTTTTGGTTCAATTTGTTCATGTAATTAGATTACTCACGCAAGGTTGTGTTTATTTATGCAATCAAGTATTCATGTTGGATTTCATTTATTCATTTGTTTCTAATAAATGCATTCTAGATTGGGTTGCATTCTTATATGTTGTTGAATAATTGTGTTTAATTCAATGACTATATTTGTTGGTTTGGGTAATGACATTGATCATATTGGCAAAGATTAGGCTCTGATTTTGAGGTCTTAGTTAATTTATTTTCCAGCAAATAGCTAATCAATTTTCTTTCAACGTGTGTGATTTATCTTCAACAAGTGTGGTGTGAACTTCAATTTCTGCAAAAGTAATTTAGATTTTGAATTTTGTAATCAATTTTACTGCACATGCATGGGGTTTCTTCAGGAGACAGTTGAGTCATACTTTTGATACCTATGCAACTTATGTGTTTCTTTTCTGCAAGTGTGATTTAATTTCCTGCAATAGTGATTTAGATTAGATCTCCTTGTGTGATGTGTTTTTCTATCCAATCCTCGTAGGTGGTTGAGAGAAGGATATTGGAAAAATACACCACTTA
Organism: Picea glauca; assembly: GCA_000966675.3. NCBI lineage: Eukaryota > Viridiplantae > Streptophyta > Pinopsida > Pinales > Pinaceae > Picea > Picea glauca. Next base: position 393,621 of record JZKD02S1357033.1, on the reverse strand, counting down.
CCAATCCCTGCAGGTGTTTTAAAGAAGGGAGTTGAGGAGCCCACCACTTCTTGAGTAATTTACTTTCATGTCAATATGCTTTCATTTCTACAATGTGTGTTTTTATGTCTGCAAATGTGGATTTTTGTAGAACCTTTCCATCGCTTGAGAATTGTTTATACTTTGACCACAAACGTAATCATTGATACTATGGCTACAAAACATAGAAATAATAGTTTTTCCTACATGTACAATGCATGACAGTTCACAAGTTCCATATGAGCCCCATATTGATAATTAAATGAACAGTCTTTCTAACTATCTTCTTGAGAAATTAAGAAGGTGATTAAAATACCCAACACTAGCCTTCACTTGCAACCTATTGCAAGGCTTGGGATATATTAGTATTACTTCAACCACTTCCCACAAAGCACGAGAAATTATCATCATCGATCTCCCTTAGGTCGAAACCCATGAAACATAACACTACCATACTGAATCCTCAAAGATGAAAGGGATCAAACTCTAAGTGCCACCATTGTGCTAACCCCACACAAAAATGCCTCCAATGAAAATAACTGAGACACTGACCACATGCATCCAACGCTACCCAAACAATTATGAAAACAACAAAAAAATTCACACCTAGAAAGAACGAAAGTAAATGTGACATCAATATCTTGAAGGTGAATGGGGAAGTGGTGAAGGGCCTCCATGAATCTTGGAAATGAGAGGCAGATGGGGTAAAACTTATCCCTAGTATTCGTATCTCCATCCCACTCAACTTCATATCCTTAGGCTCATCTAGCACAATATTAATGAAACCTTCACATTCTTGGGGATGCTCAAAACCAAAGAGAGGTTGAAAGAGGGAGAGAACTAGATTCATTGTTGCTCGTGAAAACAATGGAGAAACACCATACCATCCTCCTTTTCCATTTCCATCATTGATATTGTTTCCTTCCATAGTGATCCTCAGGTGAAATCCTCGCTAGTAGATAATCCCCCGCTCCTTGTAGAGAAACCCTCTATCAAACATATGCATATTTGGTGTGTGTGTGTGTGTGCATTTGAATGTATATCCTCAAGAAAACCCCCATGTACTTCTCTTGTAATACCCATGTTTTCCCCATTATGTAATAAATCATGTTAGTTATTGCCACGCCATGGAATATCAACATTCTAATTGTATTAATGTTTAATTAAAAAAATTCCAACCAATTGACTGATGGGTGAATCCTTAAAGTAATGGCCATGAAACCATGAGAGGGATTAGTAAGGGGGAAGACAAAGGGGACTCATGTGTAAAATATCCCAATCCACCTTGATGAATTATGAGGAGAAAATAACCACATTTCCTCCAGCTTACACCTGAAGTAAGAGAGTTAATGAGAATGGGTTGGTAGTTGAAAATCCAACGAACCTCCATGAATGGAAGCATGGAAGGCTTGGCCAGGACAACATAAACTGTCAGCTAGAAGAAAAACAAAGTAACCAATTGCAACTTCCATGTTGACCCTCACGAGTTCCTTTTTACATAAGGGAGGAAGGACAGGTCGAGAACGTTCCTGTGTAGGGAATGCAAGAGGAGAATGCACGGGTGCGTGGAGGAGAAAGAGGAGAGAAATCAAGGAGAGATCAGATTCCATAGGAAGAAGAATAACCATGTATAAAAATAGTAACAACAAAGAGCTTGAGCTCGGACGTTTGGGTCTTAGAGAAGACCAGAGAAAAATAGTGTTGGCTAGAAAATTATCACAGAGAGATAGAGGAACCACTGCATGTAAACATCGAGACAGAAAGAGAACTCGTGGGAGAGTTTTGAGCCATAGAGAGAGAGCTCTAGGTTCTAATTTTAAAGGTCTTTAGAAGACCCGAGGAACAACGAACATCGCGAGAGAACCAACAAAAAAAATTGTGGATGCATGATGTGCATGCAAAGTTGTCAAGTGGTATAATATGGTCTTAAGAAGGAGGTTGTGTTGGCACAAGAGGAAATTTTGTGCAACAGAAGAAAATGATCTTGAGAAGAGTAGAGAAAACTCCAGGATGAAATCCCGAGCAAAAGAAGAATTGGGAAGTATGCCAAGGAAATGAATGGTTATGCTGGAGTAGAGAAGACCCAAATTCTAGATTGGAGCAGGAGAGGGCTACCGGATTGATGCTTGCTGGGAAGAAATTGACATTGGAAGAAGAGGTCGTTGAGGCATAGTGTAGCTATGGAGGGACTTTGTTGTGTAGACAAAATCCAACTGGGAAGGCATATGATAAACCACATGAAGGTCTTGATTTTAGTGGGAAAGAAGGAGAACTTTTGCTGCTGCTAGTGGAGTGGAGGAAAGTAATCTCCCTGATCCATTCCTTTATTTGATGAGTCAAAAATGAGACAAATACCCTAATGGTATTATGGCCTAGAATGGGGTTGGCATGCTTCTGAAGTTACTTAGTAAGTAGGGCCTATGATTGGGTAGACGTACGCATACAGTCAGTTGGTTGGTTAAATTCTTCACTAAAAAGATAAGTATTTGTATATTATGTGTGTAGAGTGAAATGAATGGTTGTTGTCTGTAATTTCTCTTAAAAGTACATGTCTAAAGATGAATTGAATGGTTGTAATATTGTGATGCATTCATGGAATGTATGATTGTCTCATTGGTAAGCCTTTTCACTGAGCATTTGTGGAACTATGATACCAATGTATGATTTACACCTATAAACATAAGAACTATGTATTGTTTTGAGGTAAAGAAAGTGAACATGTGTATATGTTTCTAATGTGCACAGTGATATACATGATGTAATGGGTTTCCTGTAAGAGGGAACCAGATCTATAGTTCAATAAATGAATGACGATCTCTGAGGGGAATGAAGTATTGTAACCTCCAAAAAAAGGATAATGAATTAATTGAGAATTTAGTGTGAAGAAAATCCAGGAAAGGCCGATTAATCCTTGTGTTTTTTCCCTCTCTTGACACAAATGGTTTGTGGGATATCAAATCCCCGTTTGGGTGTCATGTAGCAGGCTTATCACTTGTTGGTAAATGGATTAAAGAGACTGTGGGGGATGAATTTAAGAACCTTTGCAAGTAGGCACAACGATGGAATGTGGAATTGCTAGGTCCTGGAATAAACCCTCATTGAAAATCCCTGTGTAAATCAGCAAGTTATAGTATTCGTTGACCTGGGGAAGAGGGTCGTTCTTGACCATCCAAAGATGGGCGAGTAATTTGTACAATATTGTTTTGAATTGGCAAGGAAAAATGGTCGTAGGATTGACTGAGGATCTATATGATAGTAGTTCGATCATTATTGGGTGAGTTGAAGTGGGAGATGAAGCCTTGGAATATCGAGCTATTGAATACTAGAGCCCTAGAACAAACTTAAGCCACGTAGATTGTGAACTACCGATACCCGATACCTGGTGGGAATGGTTCCCACGCAAGGTTCCAACCCCTTTACTCATGAGTGAGAGAGGTGACATCAAGCTTATAAGGAGTGTTTGCATGGAAGTTAACATGTATGAGTATGACATGTGTCGATGATTAATATGTAGACAGATCAAACGTGGGCCTGGTTGAATGTAAAGGCCCTTTGGAAGTGCCATCAAGTCTTGGTTGTTGGATTAGGGTGTTAAGAGATCCCAATAGTTGATCTCTCGTAGAAGCTCAGGAGGGGCTTTACGCCTTGGGGTATCATAGTACTAGACCCCAGAAGAATGTTGAGGATTGTATTTACGCTTAGAAAACTTATGATATGTTGATTCTCAGTGAGGCACGGTTCCGAAATGGGTTCCACCCATTACCCCAGACTACCGGGATTTTTCCCCCAGCTCTGTTCTCCTCACAAATTTTGATAAGCCTGTAAGTTGGTGAGGGTAAGGTTCCAAACATTGGCAGTGTTCTAGTGACCAAGAGATTGAGAGATCAGGGGAGGGGGAGGGTGAGTGCAGTTGGTGTAAACCTCTGAGGGGTCGGTGTTCTGGTGGCATGGTGCCCTGATGGGGTAAGGTTCCAAGGAATGGTTCCAACCTTCCCCTATTCACTTGAATGTGGAGGAAACATGTCAGTGATATCAGGGTGATGTCAGATGATGAAACCTAGCCAATGAGAAGTGGACAAGTGTCGTCACTTATTTGGATAAGCCTCAGTGCTCCATGATGACATGTATGGCTATGTTAGTCCACGTAGGAGGTTCATGTGTCAAGTGGTGATTGTGCTAGATGTCAAGGTGATTTGTCATTTTGAGGTAGTGGTTTATGACACATTATGAGTGCCACATGTCATGCCAAGTGGCAAGTCGTGGCAGTGACACATGTCTGAGCTACCAGCTAGGACATCAGACTAGGCATTGGAGTTACAAAGTGGTAAAGTTTGTTTTACTTGGGGACCAATATCCCGATACCCTAGTGGGTCGATGGGTCGGTGGGATGGTGCCCTGGTGGGATGATACCCTGGGGCATCGGGTATCGGAGGATGGTTATAAAGTGAAAGAGTGTGGTACGGTTAGGGGTCGATAAGCTGAGGGCCTGGTGAGCCAAGTGGATGATGCTATGTCAGCATCCATGCCAACAGCCTGGTCAACACTATAAGGTGATGTATTGTGACTTTTTAGTGCCACATTGGATGGAATAGGTGACCTGGAGACACATGGGTGCCACATGGTGGTGAGGTGGAATTTGACCAAGAAGGTATAAAACTTTGGAAGGCCATAAATTTTGATCTCGAGCTTGGTTTTGAGTATAATTTCGATTGTTGGAAAGCTCTTGACGAGTAGAAGGCGACGGTGCCCTTGAGAAGAGGCTTTCAGATGGTTGAGGAAAAGAGAAATGTTGATACCCCATCTCTTAAAAAGGTACTTAGGGGGTTGGGTGCCTTACAAAGTGGTATCAAAGTAGAGTTCAAACACTAGGCTTGGATGAGCCAGAGATTAGTCACATGACTGGTATAACAAGGCCAAGATGATCATCTTAGAAATATTCTCTCTGCGTTAAAAACTTGTTTATAATTTGAAAAAAATTGTTGAGAAGAAGGATTGCATATTGAAAACCTTGTCTTGGGGTTTCTTGCAACATAAGCATTGTTGTTGCAAGATGAATCGATAACTTCTCTTACAAGAGTGAGAATATGATGATAAGAATTAATGGATGAATGTGAATGGTTGAAATGGCATAAGCCTGTTAAGGGCTACTTAAGTTCAAAGAATGAATGAACTGGCGGTTGTAATGTTTCCTATAAGAATGGGCTGGTGGAACCCCTAGCAATTATTATTGCTTCTTAAATAAATATTTTGAGCCATGTGTATATACAATTCCTCATATTTAGAGTATTGATGGGAAATGTGTAAGGTTGATTACTTGAACTATAGTTAATAAAACTTGTTTATGAAATAGCCTAGTTAAGCAAAGAAAGAAAAAATTCTTTTAACTATAATAATCCTCATAAAAGAGGTGAATGACCTGAACATATGAGCCCATTTATGAGCTCATGGTTGTACAAAAATGTGTACATGCCTATTGAATTGAGTACTTGTTTATGCATGAAAATGCAAGATGTGGATATGATGCAATGCATATGGTAATGAATAATCATGTATGTAACATGAAAATAGACATGTTATAACCTATGGCGGGTTGTAGAGTATGGTCTGTTGACGGACCATTTTGGTCAATAATGACCTGATGTCAGCAGGAGAATTAACAACATGAATAAAGAGTTAATAATGATGTTTGCATATAATCCTATGAGATTAAATTTGTAACATATCAATGAAGGAGTTGATTCGGAATATGGTAAAGAAAATGCTTGGGAATTTTCAAAAGACCAATGGGTCAGACTAACATCCAAAGGTGGATGGTATCCATATAAGTATGGCTTAGTATGCTCAAGTAGCAGATAGAGGGAATATTAAGAGAGTATTATGTGGTAAAGGTATGTTGACCAAGAATGGTTTGAGGCATGAAGAAAGATTGGATTTTTTCTCTTGTTGCCTTAGGTAATGTTGTAATTACCTACTTGTGTTTTCTAAATTATGGAATACTTTAGTAGTGGAAGGAAAAGAGTGTTTTCTTGTCGTTTGTTTCCATGTAAAGAGGGAAACATAATTACAAATATTCTTATGATACTTTTCATGTGATTGATTGTAATCTCTCAACATAAAAGGTTGATATTGGGGTTAAATAAATGAATAGGAGTGATATAAAAATGTGCAAGTGATGCACATGTATGATGTATGAGTATATGTATACTAAAGACATGGTATGACTTCCTGAATAAATGAGATGTGAGGAAATATTTGTACTTTCCTGGATTGGAAAGGACATGGATGCATGGTTGACCCTATGTTGGAGGGTCTGATTGTTTTGATGGAATAATATATTGAGGAGGATGTGCTCCATTTCCTTAGGAAAAGCTAGTGTAACTTGCTGAAATAATAAATGAGCAAGGATGATTTGTTGTTATGATAGAAGGAAATATGATTATGCCTTTAAAGTTTGCATGAGAATGACTGTGGACTATAAGGTGTGCCTATGGTGGACACACACAACATACTAATGAATGTGATTTAGTGCATGGAAGCATAGTTTGAATACAAACTGATAGAATTATGTGCATGTGTGAATATGCAAACCATGATGCATAATAAAGACGAATGCTTATATTCCTTATGGATTTTTTGGTAAACCTATAAAATGATGAAGCTAAGTCTTACTCAGGGTTAAGGTTATCTCAGATAGTCAGTAATATGCAACAAGGAAGGTTGCATGTTGAAGAATTTCCATGTGGAGGAACTGTGTAAAGAGATTTGTCAGTAGCACAGAGCTATAACCTTAATGACCATTGAGAATTAGACAATGGAATGCAAAGTCTATTTGTATAATAATCTTGGATTACATTTTAAAACATAATGCATGAATGAAAGATATGCAAATGAATGTTAACCAATCTAATTCCTCTTTGGTGAATGTGCAAAATGTATTGGTTCATAATTAATTTGTGAGCAAATCCTTTCTGCTATAATTATGTTGCTACATCCAGGAAAGGTCAGGATAAAACTTGGTTGAAACTACTCAGGAATAGAGCAAGCAAATCCCAAAAGGGATAGATTGCAAAAGAAAATAAGGAGAAAAGTGTTGACGATAAAAATCACAACGAGGATTTTTCCCACAAAGTATTTCTAAAGCCTATTATTATAAGCTAACAAGATATATAATACTAGTAGGTGGGACCCCCTTGTAGATTGGGAGATCAGATCTAGTTCTTGTTTCATGTTTATGTTGTTGTTCGAAACTGCTTAAAGGGTTGTACATGGTTGATGAAATCTTGGTTTTATTTGCAACATAATAGCAGATGGATAATGTGTATTATGTGTTGTTTCTAATTGCTCCAAGCTCTAAATTCCATATTGTGTGAATGGCTTATATCCACTGTTATCACATTGCTATTTAGCGCCATGATCTGTTACATGTTACACCTTCACAAGACATATGTTAGTAACATGAAATAAGAGCAAGTGAAAAGAGACCTATGGAAAAATCTAAAAAGGAAATTAAACTATGCTATTATGCTACACTACATGCATTGAATTAAATGTATTGTTGTTAGTCCTAGCTAACATGGTTAGTGGCTATACAATTTATTGGCTTATATGGGAAAACATGTGATATGCATTATGGTTGGAAATGGTTAATATTACATAGGGTGGCGCATTTTGGATGTTGGTTTCGATGCATGGTTTAATTGAATGAATTAATGGAATGGTGGGTTGGCGCGTACTAAGGAATTGAATGACTAGAGGATGGAGGCAACGTGCATTTACTGCACATCACTCCATACCTCTCCCACTAGTCGTCACCCTAGCTTGGTTATTGTTCAATAATGTTCATTGTGGTTAAGCTCTAATTTTCAGGAAAAGGAAGAACTGCTCGACCAAGCTCGTGTTTTTAAGGCTTTTGATTACAGGTATGTATTTTTCGCCATCCATGAACCCACTCTGGTTATGAAATAGGTATTGGCTCGGTGATGTATGAGTCTTTAATTTTCTTAAGATTGGTAGCTATGTAAACTTGTGAATTTATCTGGAATGGATGGTTTGTGTGGTTTTCATTGCAATGATGGTTGAAGTCATAGTTTCATTGATCATTCTGAGTGCTAGAAGCCATGAAGGATCTCTGTCGTCCTTATTGGTTTTGGTTGAAGGGTTTCATTCGGTCCAAATTGGCTGACTATCTCCACACTTTTCTTGTCACATACCCAGTTGTTTTTCTGTTATGGGGTTGTTGGGTTTAAATTACCTTGTGTCATTGAGTATCATTTCACCTGGGTATGGGTTCGCTCATGATATTGATGGTTGCGCAATGGGTTATGATGTTTATTATGCCAAGGGGCTTGCTTAAGGTTGATTGTTATTTCTTGGCTCTATTTTATCTCAACATTATTCGGGTTGATTGGGAAAACTACAAGGGTTATACCCTGCATGTTCTTGGTGTTAGTATGGACCAAAATGAAGCCTCTACTCCTTTGTTCATAGTCTCTCCTATCTCGTGAACTATCACCCTATTTTTGAATTTATTGGTGGTATGGTTTGTGTGTCCATCGTATGGTTTCATAAGTTCTCACCCACTATTGGGGGTCGACTCCAGTCTCCCTGTGTTGGTCCACAGAGAAAACACTTGATTACTTAAAGCCTGATTTTAATAAATGGAGCATGTTATATCCTGTCGGGTATATTGTTGATTGTTATGAGTTGGTGGGGTATTGTCAAAAATGGTCGATTTTTGGCTTGTCTATGTTGATTATGTTGACAGTGGTTTTGATTATTGGTATTTAGTCACTAAATTGGTTATTATAACAGTTGAATCGATAGCTCATCATGGTAAATTGGTTGGCCTGAGAAATGGGATTGAATACACAGTCGTTGTCTCTTATATTGTAATTATTGAATTGTCAACCCATCATTAGTTTATAATTGATTAATTCACAGGGATGCTTCGTGCGTGATGCATTGGTATGTGTGGGCTTCCTACAACATGTTTAAGTTGAAGTGTTGGTTGCTGCTACTGTTTGTTTTAATTGACAATCAATAGTATTGCAATTTAAAAATCATGATAGTCGTAGCTTGGTTGTCCACTGTGTATGTTATGGATATCGTTTGGTCATGCCATCAGAGATGCGCATGGGTTTATAAAACAATATGGTTTTGTTGCAATTTGATCGATTTAAGAAATGGGATTGGGCATACTGTCGATCCGCTCAACATCATTTGATGTTTGGATTCAGGGTAATTAGATATGTACAGTGACAGAAATGCTCTTGTGTTTTGTTGAATGGTCTATGTGTCCCACATCATCGTATGAGTTGAAATGGTGATTGTTGTTACTATGTGTTTAAATGGCAAGTCAGGATTATTGCAAATTGAAATATATATGATTGTGTTTAACTGTCCACTGTGTATTTTTTATGAATATCATGCATCGTAGCAGAGATAGGCACGGGTTCTATGACAGCATGGTCTCATTACAATTCAATTGTTAAATGAAATTGAGGGATGAAATCGGACATGTTTTTGGGTCTGTGTTTGATTGAGGAAATAATCATGGACAGTGGATGATGTTTTGATGCTGAACTGAGTGGAAATAAGTGAGTGTGTGTTCATTTGGAAATTTCTTTAAATATTAAATGGGACAAGTGAGAAGAAACATAACTCTTCTACAGGTTGTTATGGAAGGCATATTGTCTTGTTTTGATGACACCATGTTAAAGATTTAATTTTGAACAATGAGCAAGTTAATATGCAGAATTGATTGAATTATACATAGTAGTTGTTTAATTGATCACAATGACTATTTGATTGGTGTTGGATCTTTTGCATTTGATATAGGATGGTTTTATGGATTACTTAATTAATTTTTTGAAACTTATCCTCTCTCTTTCCCTACCATTATTTCACTTTTCGCCAATTACAATCCCCTCACCTTCCCATATCCATTTTCACTCCATGTTCCTAAAATTAATTACAGTTAAGAGAATTGTGTATTGTACAATTTGAAATCACAGTTTCTTGGATGGATTACAGTGACATGTTCCTTGGTTTACATTACAATTGATTGTGTGTTTTCTGTGAGAAATAACCATTATTATTTTCCCCCTCATTTAAAAAAAAAATCATTCAATAAAAACCCCTCTCATATCCCAAAACCTTTTGTTCACCCCCTGCTCATTGACAACAATTAAACAATTTGTATGGATTGGATTACATGAGCCTGATATGTTGTTGAGCTAAAATTTATTTCATATTATAAAAGAGTTGTCATGTATGTTTGTTTAAGAAACTACTTGTTAATCAATCATGCATACAGGAATGACATTTTTCAGCCGAGGTAGCCATGGCAGAGGTAACCAAGGAAGAGGTAATTGGAACAGGGGCCATAGAAGGCCTAAATTCTCCATTCACTTTGATGCTAAATCACAAGAGTTAGGCCCATTATTCCAGGCTGGATTTTTCAATTGGATTGGGCAAGGAGTGGTCCAACCTAGGCCTGAAAGGCCTCCCTTACAAGCTCCACAAGCCCCTGGTATTATCGTGCCCCCTCATGTCTAATTGCAACCCGAGGTTCCAAAAAATGATGGATGGCAAGAGATTGTCCACCCGATAGTTTCCCAACATCATGGCTATCCCAATTTGTCTTTACATGCTCCCTCGTCTATCAATCAGATTTTCCAAGATGCCCCTTTCCACTCACCAGTTTAGTCCTTGCATGCTAGAAAAAGGTTGAAAATTGAGACCCACCATGCCCCTGACAAAGGAAAATTCACTTCTACCCCTTCCTCATCCTCCAATGGCTCTGATAAATCTGTGTTCTCTCGGATGCATTTGAGGGATGATTTTTCTCATGTGATCAGTCATATTAGGCCTAAAGGCTCAGCACATCCAAAGGCAAATTCAGAGAGATCAAAAGGTGACAACAACAAGAAGGGAAGATTGCATCTCAGAGTGGTAAATATGGATTTTAAATTTATTTTATTATTGTTGATGACAGTTGACTTCAAAAGTTTTGGACAACATCTTTTTTGGATATATGAGTAATATAATTTTGAAAATAGTTCCAAATATCATTGAGATAAATTGTCAAACATGAATGTGATGATGGGAGTCAGAAGGGGTCCCACCTACTAGTTATTATTTAAAACCCTTAGTATGATTTATTACTTTTCCCCCTAACTAAAAATTTGGCTGAGTTTTTAGTTAACTTAACTAATGAAGTAGTTCAACTACTTCAACCAATTCTAATTTGATTAAAGGAAAAAAGGAAAGGGAGGAAGGAGGAGGATAGAAGGAGAAGAACACAAAGGTTTTCTCTTTGAGTTTGTGTTGAGATAGTTCAGTTTTCATTCATTTCTTAATTTATCACAAGCCTAATTCTTTTTTATGATAGCATGGTCTTATTGTAGACATCAGATTCAGGGCTGAATTACATCATTCAGACACTTGTTTTTCAGAGGTGTTGATAGTCTGTGTAGACTTGTCTGTTTGTGAATTAGTTTTCATGACTGACAAAGGCTATTGTGAAGATTCGAGTGGGAAACAATATGTGACAAGTTGATCCATCTTTTAGAGTTTAGTTTTTTTATTTTCTGTCAGAGGTCTTTTTGTATGTTTCATCGGGGACGTCTAAGTTTGACTTTGGTCCAAAAATTCTTCACAAAATTTTGTAAAGAGAATGACTCTTTGATGAATTGGAATAAAATAAAGGATTTATTTATGTCTCATTTGTCTTGATTATCAACTTGGTGTCTTTACTTCTGTCTCTATATTTATTTCAGCAACTATTACATTCAGAAAATCATATAAATAATGAATTTTCCAGCAAGATTTTATTTATAAAAATACTAGCCTAAGCACTTGTAATCAATACTTGTGAGTTAGGATATTAATTTTGATGGCTATAAACATAGGGTGATATTCCCATCTATTTTTCTTTAGCCAAGCAAAATCTGAAAATGCTTGAGTAAGATCATTTCAAATATTTTCCTCAACATTTATTTGGCGACCATACTAGGGAGATCTTCAATATCTCACTGGTTAATTTTTATGCTTGATTAGCATCGAATACATCTATTTTTCTGATATTAATTCTTTGATTGTTTTTTTTTTTTTAATAATTGTTCCTATTGCAAGGCAGCCCAATATTGAGCCTGGTCTTCAAGATCAGACCAACATTGCTTTGAATGTGTTTAACACCATTTTAAACACTGCCAATACCTGTGCTGAGATTATTCATTCATGGGCAGCCATTGAATGAGATATTAGTGCCAGGAACATTGGGAAGCTAGACATAGACAACCTAGAAATCAGCAATAACCTTCTTGTTCCTTCAGTTTTGGCCTTACTTTCATGTCCTTAGACTCTCATGTTTCTAGAAGAAGAAGAGGCTTATCACCTGAAATTAATCCTATTGTTGAAATAGGAAGAAGGAACTTTGTGTTATAGACCCAACAAAGTGATATAAGGAGAACTTTTTCTGATTCATCCAATTCATTTTTCTTTCCCTTGCCTATCATCCACAAGATGGCATCTAGTGGTGGCTCTGGTGGCACTGGAAGTTCTTCCTCTTCTCAGTATTCATATTTGTTAATGATTGGTAGCTTATATAGACACCATATCCCTGTCTAGTCTACCAAAAATCCCACCAAAGTCATTAAAAAGTATTGGAATTTTCAGTTTGAAGAAGATGCCACAACCACACCATGGCATGTGTCCTCTCCTCTTAACCTAGCACCTGCTACTCGCCCACTTCCTAAATTCAAGGAGAATCTCCCTAGGTTTTCAGTAAATAACACTGTCACTACAAATGAACACCTGGTGGCATTTTCTAATTCTTGTCACAACATAGGGGCCAATGATAACGATACTTGCATGCGCTTATTCGTCAATTCCTTGGAAGGAAAGGTTGTGACTGATTTCTTTGACCTTCCTCCTAAGATTCTGTCTACTTGGGAGGAGTTAATCTATTGGTTCGGATCCACTTATGGGAAATCTAAAATCCCAGTCGAGAAGTTGTGGGAATACAATAACATCGCCTATAAGGATGGTGAGACCATCAAGTCCTTCAACTTGCGTTTCACTAAGTTATACAATCAAATCCTTGAACTCATTTGACCTCAGAACCAAGTCGCTTTCATGCATTGCTACAATGCATTACCTTCCCCCTATCGTCATAGGCTCAAGAAAAAATCCATTGATAATCTCATTTCCGCTTTGCATACTTGTTTAGAGTATGAAGAATAGCTTGAAAGAATAGGTCTTCCATAGGGAGAATTGGTTAAACAGATAGACATGTCTTCCCTCTTACAACTAGCACAAGATATGACTAATCATATGATATCATATGAGTGAAAATGAAATGTCTCCCCTCTCACCCCTGGAGCTTCATACTCTTTTGCACCCCCCTTTAGAAATCCGATCGAAAATAATTTTCAGCCTAAAGTTATCATACCTCAAAGTTGGTGTAACTTTTGCGAGGAACACCATGAGGAAGCCACATGTGAGGTAAGGAAGAGTGCCATAGATAATATATTTTTTAAAAGATCATAAACTACCATCATTGTCTTGGATTTTGCAAAGCCAGAAGATGTTATGATCATCAATACTAGGAACAAAGCTTATGCTCCCAAAGGCAAATTTGACCCTCACTACAATTCTTCTAGCCCGAGCTCATCCTCACCTGCTGCTAATGTTCAGGTTCCTAAGGTTCTTGACAATCAAGGAACAACTTCCCCTCTCCCCTCTTCCAAGTACAATATCTTGAATCAGTTGGCCAACATCAAAGCAAATGCAACCCTTCTGGACATGGTTGTCATCCCTGAACAACAGATGCATCTAAAACAATTCATGGAAGGAAAAACCTATGTTATAGCCAACCTCTCTGAAGAGGTCAATGAAGAGTATTTGTCTATAAATAAAGTAGGTGTACATAGCTTTAGATACCTTGTAAAAAATCCCCCTTTTTACATTTCTGTAAAGATTATCGATAAGATTGCGCATTGTTGCCTCATTGATGGTGGTTTGGGCCCAAGTGTGATGTTGAAGATTATTATGGAAGATATAGGCTTGTCTTGTACAAATGAAAACACCAAAAGCATGCTCTCCTATAATAGTCTACAAAAAATGACCATAGGCGAGATTAAAGATGTGACCTTAGTTTTGTGCGCACACCCTAAAATAAGGACAACCCTTAGTATTCAGGTAATCAATATTCCAGTAAGAAATTACTCAATCATCTTGGGAAGAGATTGGAAATCCTTAATAGGTGGATACCTCTTGCTCAACGGAACAGGGATGGCATGGGCAAGGCATGTTGAAAGGCCAAGGCATACACAAGAATGGAGTGTTTTATTGTTTGATGGTGGACATTGACGACTGGGCAACAGGAAATCTATGGGCTAACTCGAAAACTAGCTTATTTATTGGTGTAGTGAAGCAGACAAGCTCATTTTTCCCTCGTCCTCTATTTTGTGTTTTCCCCTACCCCAATCATCTAGATAAATCTCGTATCCTCTCTTCGTGGTATGCCTGAAATTCCATTTCCACAATTGAATTATATTCATCCCGGTTGTTTCCACCTTCATTGTTGCTCCTTATCCATTCCTCGGAATGGTAAAAACATTATAGTCATTAGAGAGGGAAGGATTTCACCTTACATAGAGAGTGTCCCACAACCTAGTGTAAACTATATTGAAGAGGACCTAGGAGTGTATTCCATCTTTGCTGAGGAGGATAATATTCCCTTGGAACAAATCGATTTCGATGATGATATGTGGCACATGCACATTGATGGTTCATGCTATAATGAAGGTAATGGAGTTGGCATCATCTTGATTTCACCTGTAGGGAAAATTCATAACTTGTCTTATAGGTTGGAGTTTTCTTGTACGAACAATGTAGTTGAATTTGAAGCTTTATTATTAGGCATTGAAAACGCCTATAATGTTGGTTGTGGTCACCTTTCAATTCTTGGATATTTTGAGCTTGTTGTGAACCTTGTATGTAAGATATACTCTCCTAACAGCAAGTTTATGAAACAATATACCCAAACTGTTTGGGCACTTATCTCGGACCTATTATATTTCAACATCACTCATGTTAAGAGGAAATTGAATTCAATGGCTGATTGGTTGGTTGTCTTTGTAGCCTCTCCTAATCGACAACTTTTGCCTCACGGACCTGATTGTACTTTTCAATCTCTATATCATCCACATATCCATGACAATATAAAATATCAATAGGTTTTCCCTAACGATGAGTGAATTTGTGCTTTCATTCAAAATGAACCTCTTAAGCCCAAGGAAATTATATCCATAGAAGGTGAAAAGATTCCTAAGGGCTTGACTCCTCTTGAAAGTTCGTTTCATTGAGTGATGTGGGCAATAAAGAGAAACAGAAAGAAGAGGAGTCAGAAAGGAAGGTGGGTGGAACCATCTCCTTGAAGATTGTGACACCCGAGGCTCCAAAGAATGTTAAAATAGGTGCCCAAAGTTCTAATGAAGAGAAAATGAAGTTTTCCAAGCTACTTGGTGAATTTCAAGATGTTTTTGCTTGGTCTTATGAGGATATTCATGGTTTTGATCCTGGTCTTATACAGCATGCCATCCTCATCAAGGAAGGCATAAAACCAATTAGGCAAAAAAAAAGACCTATCAACCCTACACCGAAACCAATTATTCGAAAAGGATTGGGAAAAATATTGAAGGTTGGTATCATCCTTCCAATCAAGTGTTCTAAATGGGTTTCAAATTTGGTCCCTATCTGAAAAACCACTAAACATATAAGGTTTTGCATTGATTTTCATGCAGTTAAGTGGGCTATTATGAAAGGTTTTTTTTATCCTCCCTAACATAGAAGTGATTTTACAGAAGGTCGCAGGGTCACAGATGATGCCCTTACTTAATGTCCTTTCCAGTTACAATCAAATTGAGATCAAAGGGGCAGATGCTTATAAAACCACCTTTATCACTGATTGGGGTACCATGATTTATCAATGTATGCTCTCTAATTCAAGTACCACTTTTAAAAGACCTATATGAATAACTATTGATGAATTAATCGGTATTCATATCTATATTGATGATCTAATTATATTTGTTAAAGGGTTATTAGTTACTGTTGATAATTAAATTTGCAAAGAAGTTTTTCCTACAAAGTTTTTCTAAAATCCTATTAATATAAAAGCTAAATAATAATAGGTGGGATCCCCTTGTAGATTGAAAATCAAGTCTGGTGCTTATTCAATGTTATGTTACTATTCGACACTACTTTCATTAGTGATGATATCTCGTTTTATTGGATATTGGGTCAGGCATATTGTACATGGGTCCCTTGTTGTTCCAAGCTCAAGTTTTATACCAAAGTTTTCATGGTTATCATTGTTGTATGTTCTTGGATCTATTACTTATTCCACCTGCAACAACATATGCTAATAACAACAAATAAAGGGAAATTAAAAGAAGAAACTATCCTATGCTAACATGTTATACTATATGCATTGAAAATATGGTGGCAAATCCTAGCTAACATACGATAGCCATGTGAGTTATCAAGGTTGTATAGAGCATAGTTGACATACATTTCTGTATAGTGGAGTTGGTAATATGTGTTATAGGTGGCGCTCTTGGAAATTAAAGGTTGTTGGTCTCGATGTATGGTTCAAAGTGGATGATTTGTTTCATTAGAAGTTGGCACGTACTAAGAATTGAATGAACTTGAAGTTTGGAGGTGATGGTCATTTACTGCACATCGCCTTTACCCCTACCATTGGTCGCCACCCTAGTCATGTTATTGTACAAACATTGTTGTTGTTGTTATGCTCCGATTTCTTAGTAGGGAGGAACCGCTCGACCAACTCGCGTTTTAAGACATTCGATTACAGGTATGTTCTTTTTTTGGGCCCTTCATGAGTCTACTATGGTTATGAAAGGGATGTTGGCTCAAGTGTATTAGTTGTGATTTCCTTAAGTATTGTGATTGTGTAAAATGGTGATTGTGAATGAAACGTTGATGATTCTCTTTGGAATGATGTTGAAGTCATAACATTACTATTTATCCTGGGGTGTTAGCAATCACAAGAGATCTTTATTATCCTTGTTGGTTTACTTAGAGGATCCTTTTTGGTCTTGGTGGGCTATCTTCAATCTTTCGTATTGTTGTATCCAGTCTGTCAAATTTTATGGGGTTTAATGATTTAAGCATTTGTGTCACCATGCATTGTACATTTGGGCATTTGGTTGATTTCACCACTAAAGGTCACGAAATGGGTTTTCTTGTCCTTTATTGGCCCTATCTTCACCTCTGTGCGGTGGTTGTTTGATCGAAGAGCACGAGAGTTATACCCTACGTGCATTAAATAAAATTGCCACGCCGAGTGAGAGCCTCACCTCCTGTTATGGCCCCTGTCATGGATTTGTTTCTTGTCCACAAATGAATCATAGCTCTCTCTGTGTGTACACCTTTGGCCTCAAAGTTTTCACCATTACAAGGAATTGGCTCAGCTCCCCCTGTGATGGCTACAGAGAAAACCCTTAACCCTCCAGTCTGAAGTTTCATAAAGAAGATTGTCGGGCCTGACAAGTTGGTTATGGGTTATTGTGGATTGAATGTATGGTCGATTACTTGAATGCAGACTCACCCAGTTGGTCATATGACAATCGTGTTGGTTTGGCATTTAGTTACTACCTCTGTGATAATAGTGAAAAATCTTGCATTGTTATTGGCACAATTCAAATTACACATTCATTGATTAATAACTCAGTATTGCTAAAGGGAAAGGGGTGCTGCCCCGATTCGAATTGATGCATGGGTATGCATTTTTTCACATCTTGTTAGGTCAATTGATTTTACAACAGTGATGATTGGTTGGTTGATACACAGTCACAGGTATCTTTTCACTAAGGGTTGTTTGGATGTTTAGCTGGAATTGGTTACAAATGCTTGGTGTTGCTCATGCCTGTCGCATTGTGTGTATGGGTTTTTGCACAATGAAATAATTGTCATGGTAACTGTGGTTTTCTTTGGGCCCGAATGATTATAGAACCAGACGATTGTAGAAACTATATCCATTGTATCCTTATGATTGTTCAATTGTATAAGCCTAAGTTTGCACAGCATAGCTGGTTACAGTTGGACTCAATACGATGGATTGAGTTATTACTGTGACTATGTGTTTGATTTTGTTAAATGGAGATATTGCATCGTAATGTTTTGGTGGTTGCGCATTGTGTATAGTATGGACATCTTGGGTTTCACATGATTTTAAGAATGTTTATTTGTTGCAATCGATCATTTGTTAAGAAGGGAATGTTGTCGAGACCTCGTCATGTTGGATGGATGGCCTAGCTTTTAAGTCACATTGAATATTTTTTTTTTTATAGTAGCAGAATTACATTGCCTGGGCGAATTACCCTGTGCATAGCTTGTGTCTAAATGGTGGTTGTTGGTTGTATGTTTAAATATCAATTTGGGTGTTGCAATTTGATCTTGGTTATTTTGGTTACTGCCTATATATGTTTAACGAATATCAGTGCATTTAAATGACAAGCCCGATTGTAGTGATTATGTGACTTCATTGTGAATTTTGGAAACATAAATTTGAGTATATTGTGGATTGAAGAAATGCATGGGCAGTGGTTGATTTTGATGGTTAATAGAGGGGAATAGCTATTGTTTGGAAATTGTTATAAGATGAAAAGAAGGGAACAAAATCCTCTTTACAGATTGTGTGGAATTCATATTGTCTTGTGATGGCATTGTGTTGAATATTTGATTATGAACAGTAGACTAGTTAAACGCACAAAAATTGTTATTTGGTCAAAAAGATCGATGGTTGATGCATCTCTTTTTGCAGAATGTTTTATGGATCACTTAATTAATTTCATGAACAGTAATCATCTTTATTCCCTTCCATTATTTCATTTTCCGCTAACTACAAACCTTGTCACCTCCCGTATTCATTTTTCCACTCCCTGTTCTAAGATTAATTACAGTCAAGAGAATTTTGGTGTTAAAACAGTTGGAAGTGGCAGAGTCTTGCGTGGATTACAGTGATGTTTTATTGGGTTTATTACAGTTGATTGTTGTTGTCATTGAGCAGTAACCATGTTTTTTTTCACTCATGTTATCATGTTTTTTTCTCAATACAAACCCCTCACATATCCCAGAACCCTTTTCACCCCCTGCTCATTGATAAACGGTAAAACAATTTGTATGGATTGGATTGCACGAGTCTGATATATTGTTGAGCCACAATCCATTTCATATTTTAAAAGAGTTGTTATGTATGGTTAATTAAAATATCATTGCTAATCAATCATGCATGCAGGGATGAGTTATTCAAATAAAAGGCTAAAAACAGAGGCCAATTACACTTATGTCAAAGAGAAGGACTAAAAAATGGTAGCATCAACAAATGGAAATATGGATTTTGAGTTTTATTTTATCTATTATTGGTGATAGTTGACTTCAGGAATGATTGCGCAGTATGTTTTATTGTGGATATATAAGTAATGTTGTTTTTGGAAGTAATTCAAAATATCATGAGCTAAATTAACAAATATGAATATGTGGATGGGAGTCACAAGGAAGTGTGATTTTCTTAACTAATAGTTATGTTATGATTATCAAAATCTAATGGGAGTCACAAGGGGTCCCACCTACTAGTTATTATTTATTTATGACCCTTATTATAATTATTACTCTTCCCCATAACTAAAGTTAGTTGAGTCTTTTACTTAACTTAACTAATGAGTTGGTTCAACTACTCCAACCAATTCTAATTGTTAAAAGAAAAATCAAAGGGAGGAAGAAGGAGGAGGATAGAAGCAGAAACATGCTAAGGTTTTCTCTTTGAGTTATGTTGAGATAATTTATCTTTCATTCATTCATTATTCATCACAAGCCCAATTCTCTTTTATGATAGCAGGGTCTTATTGTAGACAACAATATTTAGGGCTGAATCACATCATTCAGACACTTGTTTTTCAGAGGTGTTGATCTATCTTTGATAGTTTGTGTAGACTTGTTTGTTTGTGAATTAATTTTCATGACTGAAAAAGGTTATTGTGTAGAGTCGAGTGGGCAGCAATCTGTGGCAAGTTGATCCAGCTTTTATAGTTTAGTTTTGGTTTTCTATCGGAGGTCCTTTTGTATGTTCCATCGGGGATGTCTAAGTTTGACTTTGGTCCAAAGTTTCTGCATGAGATTTTGTAAAGAAAATGACCCTTTGGTGAATTTGAATGAAATAAAGGTTTTCTTTATGTCTCATATATCTTGATTATCATCTTGGTGACTTTTCTTCTATCTTTACATGTATTTCAGCAACTGATATGTTCAAAAAATTACATAAAAAGTGAATTTTCAGCAAGCTTTTTTGTTGATAAAAGACTGGCCTAAGCACTTGTAATTAATAATTATGAGTTAGGATGTTTTTTTTGTTGGCTATAAACATAGGGTGATATTTTCATCTATTTTGATTTATCCAAGAAGAATCTGAAAATGCTTGAGTAAGATCATTTCATATATTTTCCTCAACAATTACCTCAGAGTTTCAAGTGTTATGGTTGAGTCCTTTCCAGATCACTTTTGTCCTGAGTACTAACTCTTACATCCTAAAAAAATTACAGGAGAAATTATTACCCTACAACACTAACTATTCTCACTTCAAATATTACATGGAACCAACTTGAAAAATTCTAACGTTGTTTGGATTTTTTGTATATTAGTAGTCTAGCTTTGCTTTCTTTTCTATCATTATTTTTCATTTCGGCATTACAGTAGTTTGATTTCTACTTTCTAATTTTGACAATTTCATACTGCCTTTACTTGTCTGTCCTTTTATTTTTGATGTTTTAAATTCCGCAATTTTAGTTATGTTATGATTTTTATTGCTTTTTCATCTTTAAGTTGATTATGGTCAAGAATAAGATGTTGGATCAGTTCTTCCATAGTAACAGTCCTGCAAGATACTGTTATTCAATAACAATCAAGCTTACACAGTTGTTACGATGTCCCCCTAAAAGCACTTGAATTTTCTATCTACCTTCACTGATGTATTTCAAGCAAATTGGTTATCTCTCACTTTTGCTTTCCATTTCTTCATCCATTTGAGAATTTAAAAGAGAAAGTCCATAATTTTTTTCCTTGAAGTAAAAGAGAAGATTTCAGTTGAATGATTATGCACACAGTGGTAAACCCCCTCATACTTAACATTTTTCATGAGTTATTCCCTAAGTCCCAGTCATTTTTCTATTAAATCCGCTCACTTTCCCCTGTTGCATAATATTCTTGGTTATATATTATTGACCTGTTGTTCTTGGTCTACAAAACCATGAGTTTTGAGTTCTAAATATGTTGAAAATAAATTTCCCTGTGGAGTCGCCAGTTTGTTGATGATAAAAATCGCAACAAGGATTTTTCCCACAAAGTATTGCTAAAGCCTATTATTATAAGCTAATGGGATATATAATACTAGTAGGTGGGACGCCCTTGTAGATTGGGAGATCAGATCTGGTTCTTGTTTCATGTTTATGTTGATGTTCGACACTACTTACAGGGTTCTACATGGTTGATGAAATATTGGTTTTATTTGCGACATAATAGCAGATGGATAATGTGTATTATGTGGTGTTTCTAATTTCTCCAAGCTCTAAATTCCATATTGTGTGAAGGGCTTATATCCACTGTTATCACATTGATATTTAGTGCCATGATCTATTACATGTTACACCTACACAAGACATATGTTAGTAACATGAAATAAGAGAAAGTGAAAAGAGACCTATGGAAAAATCTAAAAAAGAAATTAAACTATGCTACTATGCTACTATGCTACACTACATGCATTGAATTAAATGTATTGTTGTTAGTTCTAGCTAACATGGCTAGTGGCTATACTATATATTGTCTTATATGGGAAAACATGTGATATGCATTATGGTTGGCAATGGTTAATATTACATAGGGTGGCACATTTTGGATGTTGGTTTCGATGCATGGTTTAATTGAATGAATTAATGGAATGGTGGGCTGGCGTGTACTAAGGAATTGAATGACTGGAGGATGGAGGTGACATGCATTTACTGCACGTCACTCCATACCTCTCCCACTTGTTGTCACCCTAGCTTGGCTATTGTTCAATTGTGTTCGTTGTGGTTAAGCTCTGATTTTTAGGCAAAGGAAGAACTACTCGGCCAAGATCGCATTTTTAAGGATTTTGGTTACAAGTATGTCTTTTTTTCCATCCATGAACCTGCTCTGGTTATGAAATAGGTATTGGCTCGGTGATGTATGAGTCTACTTTTATTAAGATTGAAAACTGTGTAAACTTGTGAATTTCTCTGGAATGGATGGTTTGTGTGGTTTTCATTACAAATATATTTGAAGTCACGGTTTCATTGATCATTTTGACTGCTGGAATCCATGAAGGCTCTATGTCGTTCTTATTGGTTTTGGTTGAAGGGTTTCATTTGGTCCATATTGGCTTACTGTCTCCACACTTTTATTGTCACATACCCAGTCATTTTGTTGTTATGGGGCTGTTGGGTTTAAATCACCTTGTGTCATTGCATATCGTTTCACCTGGGTATGGGTTCTCTCATGCTATTGATGGTTGCACAATGGGTTATGATGTATATAATGCCAAGGGGCTTGCTTAAGGTTTATTGCTATTTATTGGCTCTGTTTTATCTCAACATTCTTCGGGTTGATTGGGAAAACTACGAGGGTTATACGATGTTTTTTCTTGGTGTTACTATGGACCAAAATGAAGCCTCTACTCCTTTGTTCATAGTCTCTCCTATCTCATGAACTGTCACCCTGTCTACGAAGTTATTGGTGGTATGGTATATGCGTCCACCATATGGTCTTGGAGGTTCTCACCTATTGTTGGGGATCGACTCCAGTCTCCCTGTGTTGGTCCACAAAGAGAACCCTTGATTACTTAAAGCTCGGTTTTAATAAATGGAGCCTATTATATCTTGTCGGGTATATTGTTAATTGTTATGAGTTGGTGGGGTATCGTCGACAATGGTCGATTGTTGGCTCGTCTCTGTTTATTATGTTGACAATGGTTTTGATTATTGGTATTTAGTCACTGCATTGGTTATTATAACAGTCAAATCGATAGCTCAACACGGTAAATTGGTTGGCCTGAGAAATGGGATTGAATACATAGTCGTTGTCTCTTATATTCTAATTATTGAATTGTTAACCAAGCATTAGTTTATAATTTATTAAGTCACAGCGATGCTTTGTGCGTGATGTGTTGGTATGTGTGGGATTCCTACAACATGTTTAAGTTGAAGTGATGGTTGTTGCTATTGTGTGTTTTAATTGACAATCGGAAGTATTGCAATTTAAAAATCATGATAGTCGTAGATTGGTTGTCCACTGTGTATGTTATGGATATCATTTGGTCACACCATCAGAGATGCGCATGGGTTTTTAAAACAATATAGTTTTGTTGCAATTTGATAGATTTGAGAAATGGGATTGGTCATACTGTTGTTGCCTCCTTGTATCGGATTGATAGCTCAACATAGTTTGATGTTTGGATTTAGGTTAATTAGACATGTACAGTCACATAAATTCTCTTGCGTTTTTTTGAATGGTCTATGTATCCCACAACATCGAATGAGTTGAAATGGTGGTTGATGTTACTATGTGTTTAAATGGCAAGTCAGGATTATTGCAAATTGAAATATTGATGATTGTGTTTGACTTTCCATTGTATATGTTTGGTGAATATTATGCATCGTAGAAAAGATAGGCATGGGTTCTGTGACATCATGGTCTCATTACAATTTAATTATTAAATGAAATTGAGAGATGAAATCGAGCATGTTTTTGGGTCTGTGTTTGATTGAGCAAATAATTCATGGACATTGGTTGATTTTTTGATGCTGAACTGAGTGGAAATAAGTGACTGTATGTTCATTTGGAAATTTCTTTAAATATTAAATGGGACAAGTGAGAAGAAACATAAATCTTCTACAGGTTGTTGTGGAAGGCATATTGTCTTGTTTTTATGACACTGTGTTAAAGATTTTATTGCAAACAGTGAGCAAGTTAATAAACATAATTGATTGAATTATACAAAGTAGGTGTTTAATTGATCACGGTGACTATTTGATTGGTGTTGGATCTTTTGTGTTTGATATAGGATGGTTTTATGGATTAGTTAATTAATTTTTTGAACAGTATATGCTCTCTTTCCCTACTATTATTTCACTTTTCGCTAATTACAATCCCCTTGTCTTCCCGTATCTATTTTCACTCCATGTTCCTAAAATTTAATTACAGTTAAGAGAATTTTGTATTGTAACAATTTAAAATCGCAGTTTATTGGATGTATTAAAGTGACATGTTCCTTGGTTTACATTACAGTTGATTGTGTGTTGTCTGTGAGAAGTAACCATGGTTCTTTTCCCCCTCATTTTAACATTTTTCACTCAATACAAACCCCTCGCATATCCCATAACCTTTTTTTAAACCCCTGCTCATTGACAACAATTAAACAATTTGTATGGATTGGATTGCATGAGTCTAATATGTTGTTGAGCCAAAATTTATTTCACATTTTAAAAGAGTTGTCATGTATGGTTGTTAAAGAAACTACTTGCTAATCAATCATGCATACAGGAATGGTATTTTTCAGCCGAGGTACCCATGGCAGAGGTAATCGAGGAAGAGGTAATTGGAACAGGGGCCCTAGAAGGCCTAGATTCTCCATTCACTTTGATGTTGACTCACAAGAATTAGGACAACTATTTCAGGATTGATTTTTCAATTGGATTGGGAAAGGAGTGGTCCATTAACCTAGGCCTGAAATGCCTCCCTTCCAAGCTCCAAAATCCCCTGGTATTCTCGTTCCCCCTCATGTCTCATTGCAACCCGAGGTTCCCAAAAACAACGGATGGAAAGAGATTGTCCACTCGACAATTTCCAAACATCGTGGCTGGCCTAATTTGTCTTTACCTACTCCCCCGCCTATCAATCAGATTGTCCAATTTTCCCTGTCCACTCACTAGTTCAGTCCTCACATGCTAGACAAAGGTTGAAAATCGAGGCCCACCATGCCCCCGACAAAGGAAAAGCCATTGTTTCCCCTTCCTCACCCTCCAATGGCTCTGATAAATCAATTTCCTCCTGAATGCATTTGAGGGATGATTGTTCTCATGTGATCAATGAGATTACACCTATAAAGGCTCAACACAACCAAAGGAAAATTCAGAGAGATCAAAAGGTGACAACAACAACAAGGGAAAGATTGCATCTCAAAGTGGAAAATATGGATTTTAAATGTTATTTTATTATTGTTGATGATAGTTGACTTCAGAAGTTTTGGACAACATTTTTTTTGGATATATGAGTAATATATTTTTGAAAATAGTTCTAAATATCAATGAGATAAATTTTCAAACATGAATGTGATGATGGGAGTCACAAGGAGGGATGTTTTTTGTTTAATTGACTAGTTATGTTATGATTGTTAAGAGTTAAAGGGGAGTCACAAGGGGTCTCACCCACTAGTTATTATTTATTTAAAACCCTTAGTATGATTTATTACTTTTCCCCATAACTAAAAAGTTGGTTGAGTTTTTAGTTAACTTAACTAATGAAGTAGTTCAACTACTTCAACCAATTCTAATTTGATTAAAGGAAAAAAGGAAAGGGAGGAAGGAGGAGGATAGAAGGAGAAGCACACTAAGGTTTTCTCTTTGAGTTTGTGTTGAGATAGTTCAGTTTTCATTCATTCCTTAATTTATTACAAGCCTAATTATATTTTATGATAGCAGGGTCTTATTGTAGACAACAGATTCAGGGCTGAATTACATCATTCAGACACTTGTTTTTCAGAGGTGTTGATCTATCTTTGATAGTCTGTGTAGACTTGTATGTTTGTGAATTAGTTTTCATGAATGAAAAAGGCTATTGTGCAAATTCGAGTGAGCAGCAATCTGTGGCAAGTTGATCCATATTTTAGAGTTCAGTTTTTTTATTTTCTGTCAGAGGTCCTTTTTTATGTTTCATCGGGGACGTCTAAGATTGACTTTGGTCCAAAAATTCTTCACGAAATTTTGTAAAGAGAATGACTCTTTGATGAATTGGAATGAAATAAAGGATTGCTTTATGTCTCATCTATCTTGATTATCGACTTGGTGTCTTTACTTCTGTCTCTATATTTATTTCAGCAATTGTTATATTCAGAAAATCATATAAATAATGAATTTTCCAAAAAGCTTTTATTTATAAAAAGACTAGCCTAAGAACTTGTAATCAATACTTGTGAGTTAGGATATTAATTTTTATTGCTATAAACATAGGGTGATGTTCTCATCTATTTCTCTTTAGCCAAGAAGAATCTGAAAAGGCTTGAGTAAGATCATTTCATATCTTTTCCTCAACAAAAAGGAGGAACACTTTTCTCACTGAAAAACTCTGATTTGTTTAATAGAGTTGTGTGCTTTAAAATAACAACTCTGAAATCCAAGGAAAACAAATTAATAAATATGTTTAAATGAATGAGTTGGGTTAATCTATGTTATGCAAAGGAAACGAGGCCTTGGAAATAAATCAACTGAGATAAAGGTTTTGATTGTGTAGGAGTTGGAAAAAGGGAGAGTCCCTTAACTCCTTTCTTGATGTTTATTGTGTTCCTCTGGGATGAGAAAACTGAAATGTTGTTATGTGTGAATATTTCCAGCATGAGAATGTTGATAGTTGTATCACTGTAGAGACAACTGAAAATTTGATTGTGTTTTCACTCATAAAAACATTAAGGATAATGTGATGGAGTGCATATAGATATTATAGGACATATATGAAAATTTTATTTTGATTTAAATGGTATAATACATGCAATTTTTTTATTTAACATGACAACTAATATAATTGTGACTATGATGATGGATGTTGTGTGTAGTAAAATATTGGAGTTGTTAGGGAAGGACAACTACCAATGGTGGGAAACCTCAAGTAGAGGAAGAACACAAGAAGGTTGTTGTTGAAAGGTTTGATGAAGAGACTTTGGGAGTACCCATGAAGCACCATTGATGAGGTAATATCAGAGAGGGTGCTAAAAACCAGAACAAGTATAAAGATTGCATGCCCATGTGACATGAGAATTGAAAGGGATTGGGTAAGAATCCCTTCTGAAATAATATATGTTTTGATGATATGCATGTGATTTGATTGCCTATTAAATGCCATTGATACCCAAGCAGGGTAAGAATCAGAAAATAAAAACTTAAAGGAAAGAGGGAGGAACCTCTGGCAGCCAAGGATGAATGAAATCCTAGCAAATATTTCATGAACATATGTGTCATGAATGTATTGACCAATTAGGAGTGATTGGGAACTAGAGTGGTTATAAGAAACACATTGATTGGGTGCATTGAGGAGATGCATGTTTGCATGACAGGGAAGGTATTGGACTGGCCATTATGAAAGGAGGACCCTTTAGTATTCTACAGAGTTGTAACAATGGTAAAGAGATGATTTCGGTGGCCATGAGTGTTGGCACCTTGGTTACTAGTGAATAAAGAAGGCTTGAATGCGTTCATGTGAAACTTTCAATTTCATGTGTGTTAATTTGAGGTTATGATCAACTCAAGGTAGGAAGCATGATCTTTCTATAACAATGAATGTGGATATATAATCCATGTGGTGAGATGTTGGATGAGTCCCAACACACCATGGCATAGTAGCTAACTTGAAAAATGATAATATGAAATCAATCCAAGGGTGCATTGTGTGTGAATGTGACTAGGGACATTGGCACATTGATTAAAATTAATATGATGAATTGATTGCATTGTGAAAGGATTGGTATGTTGAAGTAATGCATGTGTAAGGAATGGTAATTCTTTTTTATTTTATATCATTGAATAGATGAATGTGATGCAATAGTTAGTATGCACAAATTTTGGAAATTGTTTATGATCCACTACAAGTGGGAAATGAAAGTATAATGTGCATGAGAACTAACAATTTGTTTGGTTGTGAGAAGAATCAATTGCAGGAAGAAGGGTCTTGCATATGGTAGTCTTGTAATCCATAATGAAGACCAATGTTTGTTGGTTACAAAAGAGCCAAACTGCCCAGGGAAATATGTCTCATGCTTGTGGAATCTGGTTCATGTATGGAATAGATATGAAAATGGGAATGTGAAATTTGAAATCTGTGGGTAACATTTTTGAAAAATTTTGATTAAACCGATGATAACAGTGTTGACGATTAAAATTGTCAACGAAGTTTTGCCCGCAAAGTGTTGCTAAAGCCTATTATTATAAAAACTAAATAATACTAGTAGGTGGGACCCCCTTGAACTATTGGAGAGTAGATGTGTTCATTTTTTATGTTATGATGATGTGCGACATGGCTTACATGGTTGATGAAGATCTTGTTATTATTGGTTATGGTTTGAGCTTATGAAGTGTTGATTCCTTATGTTACTAGAGCCTATGCTATTTATTAATGTCATTGTTGTTTGTTCTTATCGCACCTGCATAAAAAACATGTTAGTAAAATTACATGAAGGGCAGTTTTGAGAAAGGAAAAATACTAGAATAAATGCAAGGGAATGGGACCTAGTTCTGCAATATCACATGTGAATAAATTAAAGAAAATGAGAAACAATCGCAAGGGGATTTTAAAGCTATCTTAACTATACTACATGCATGAAAATACTTGATGATTATTGTTAAGCCCTAGCTAGCAAGTAAATGGTTATGAAATTGTGATTGAATTACATGTTTAATATGCATATGGTGTGAAATGTTGTTAGCACACTTGGCAAGGTGATAGTGCTAATGGTTATGCAATGGTTAATTGAATTATGTGGCCGATCCACATATGGTATATTTGGATAGATTGAACGTCTGTGGCTCATTTGACAAGGTGGTGAACGTTAATGGTTATGTGATTTTGTTTGAGTTATATATTAAGAAACCGGATATATGATATGGAAAGCGCATTTGGAAAGTAACCTATGTAGATTCCAACTCAACATTAAATTAATGGTGTTAATTGGAAGCTAGTTGGAATGTACTGATGAGTAAATGAATTGTTGGTGGAGGTGACGTGCATTTACTGCACGTCACCTGTATCCCTCCTATTATCCGCCACCCTAATCGGGCTATTGTTTGATCTTGTTGTTGTGGTTATGATCCGAAATTTTAGCAAGGAAGAACCGCTCGTACAACTCTCGTTTTAAGAAAATTCGATTACAGGTATGTATTTTTTGGCCATTCGTGATTTTTCTCTGGTTATGAAATGATTGTTGGCTCAAGTGTATGGGTTTGTGTTTTCCTAAGTGTTGCAACTGTGTGAAATTTGGGTTCTTGGAATGAAGAGTAGATGGTTCTTCCTGTAACATTTTTTAGTTCGTCGAGGTTATTGGTCTTCCTGGGTGATGGCTCTTTGTTATCATTATTGTTTGGTTGGAGGGTTTTTGTTTAGTCTTGGATAGCTATCTTCACACACTATCACTAAATCCAGTCTCTAGATTTCATGGGTTTAATGATCAGAGGTTTTTTGCGTCACCATGTTTTGTTCATTTTGGCATTGGTTGATTGCCCCACCAGAGGTCATGAAATGAGGTTATTGTTCTTCCTCGGCCATGTCTGAAGAGAACAAGGGTTATACCCTGCGTGCGTTAAATAACTTTTTCCAGGCCAAACTAGAGCCCTACATTTTGGTTATGGCCCCTGTCATGGATTTGTGCCCGACCACGAATGAGTCGTGGTTCATCCTGTATGCTCCATGGCCTTGGAGTTTTTTCCATTACAAAGAGTGGCTCTACTCTCCCCATGTTGAATATAGAACAACCTTGTCCCTCTAGTATGGAAATGGTTCAAGACAATCAGCCTCGCCTGTTGTTTTACGTCTCGGTTTTTGTTGGATGGTTGTATAATCATCAACTATTTTGAGAACAGGCTCGCCCAGTTGGTCATATGGAAGTCGTGTTGGTTGGTATATAGTCATTGGATCAGTCATAATAGTGGTAAACCCTACATTACCAGTTGCACTTTCAAAGCACACAGTTACTCTCCTTATGTTGATAGCTCAATATTGTTAATGGAAAGGGCCCCTACCCCGATTCGATTGGATGTGTGGGTATGTGTCATTGCTACATCTTGTTAGGTTGTTGATTTTTTAAGACAGTGATGATTTGTTTGGTAGATACACAGTCACTGGTAATTGCACTGATGATTATTTGAATGTTTAGCTAGCATTGGTGAAAATGCTTGACATTGTTCATGTTGCGTTGTGTGTTTGAAAAATGATAATGGTCGTGGTAACTGGGGTTTTCTCTTGGCGTCGAACGATTATTGAACCGAATGACTTTGGGAACTATATCCTTATGATTGTTTGATTGTTTAAGACTGAAATTGCACAGCATAGTTGATCACAGTTCGGCTAAATCGAAGTAATATTGTGTTGGGTTGATGACCCAACAATGAATTGAACTATTGTCGTGACTTTTTGTTTGGTTTGGTAAAATGGAAATATTGAATCATGTTTTTTTGGTGGCTCTGCACTGTGTATAGTATGGATAGCTTGGGTTTCACAAATTTTTAATCATGTTTATCAATCATTTGTTATGAAGGGCATGTTTTCGAGGCTTTGTCATGTTGGATATATGGCCCAACTTTTTAAGCCATATTGAATTGTTTTTTTTTTTTTTACAATGGAAGAATTATATTGACTGAGCAAGTTACCCTAGCATAGCTTGTGTCTAAACGGTGGTTGTTGGTTGTACATTTGAATATCAATTCAGGTTGCAGTTTGATCTTGGTTCTTTGGTTTCTACCTATATATATGTGTGTGTGTGTGTGTGTGTGTGTGTGTGTGTTAATGAATATCATTGATTTTTGATGGGCTCTATTGCAGTAATAGTGACTTCATTATTATTTTGAAAACATGAATTTTGAGTATGGTTATGAATTGAAGAAACACATGGGAAGTGGTTGTTTTCGATGGTTAACATAGTGGGATGGATATTGTTTGGAAATTGTTATAAGATGCAAATAAGGGAAAAAAATATTTTTTACAGATTGTATAGGATGCCTACTGTTTTGTGATGGCACTGTGTTGGATATTTGATTATGAACAGTGAACTAGTTAAATACACAGAAATTATTATTTAGTCAAGTGATTGATGGTTGATGCATCTCCTTTAGTAGAATGTTTTATGGATCACTTAATAAATTTCATGAACAGTAATCGTCCTTCTTCCCTTCCATTATTTCACTTTCGGCTAATTACAAACCCCATCACCTCCCATAATCATTTTTCACTCCCTGTTCTGAGATTGATTACAGTCAAGAGAATTTTTGTCTTAAAGTGGATGAAAGTGGCAACGTCTTGTGTGGATTGCAGTGAGGTTTTATTGGTTTTCTTTATAGTTGATTTTTGTTGTCATTGAGTAGTGATCATGTCTTCTCCCCTTTCATTATATCATATTTCCACTCAATACAAATACCTCACATATCCTAGAGCCCTTTTTCACCCTCTGCTCATTGATTAACAGTAAAACAATTTGTATGGATTCGATTGCATGAGTCTGATACATTTTGAGCCAAATCTATTTCATATTTTTAAGAGTTGTCATGTATGGTTATTTAAAAGACTATTTTCTGATTGATCACGCATGCAGGGATGATCTATTCAAATAAAAGGCTAAAAACATAGGCCTATTACGCTTCTTTCAAAGAGAAGGACTAAAAAAATGGTAACATCAACAAAGGGAAATGTGGCTTTTGATTTTTATTTTATCTATTATGGTTTTACAACAGTTGAATTCAGGGATCTTTGGACAACATGCCTTATTTTGGATATATGAGTATTATTTTGAAATAACTTCAAATTTCATGAGTTTAAATTTCCAAAACTGAATATGTTGATGGGAGACACAAGGAGGTGTGTTTTTCTTAACTAATGATTGTTATGATTGTTATGATTGTTATGAACTAAAGGGAGTCACAAGGGGTCCCACCTACTAGTTATTATTTAATTATGAACCTTAATTATAATTAGTAATTAGTACTCTTCCCCCTAACTAAAGTTAGTTGAGTCTTTTAATTAACTTAACTAATGAGTTGGTTCAACTACTTCAACCAATTATAAATTGTTAAAAGCAGGAGGAAAGGCAGGAACAAGCGGGGGATAGAAGCAGAAGCATGATAAGGTTTGCTCTTTGAGTTTATGTTGAGATAGTTCAGTTTTCATTCATTCATATATTCATCACAGCCTAATTCTCTTATATGATAGCAGGGTCTTATTGTAGACAACAATATTCAGGGTTGAATCAAATCATTCAAACACTTGTTCTTCAGATGTGTTGA
Source organism: Picea glauca (assembly GCA_000966675.3). Lineage (NCBI taxonomy): Eukaryota > Viridiplantae > Streptophyta > Pinopsida > Pinales > Pinaceae > Picea > Picea glauca. The sequence continues at coordinate 361,252 of JZKD02S1357033.1, read as the reverse complement.
TCTATATTTGATAGTCTATGTAGACTTGTTTGTTTGTGAATTAATTTTCATGACGGATAAAGGTTATTGTGTAGAGTCAAGTGGGTAGAAATCTGTGGCAAGATGATCTAGTTTTTAGATTTCAATTTTGGTTTTCTGTCAGATGTCCTTTTGTATGTTCCATTGGGGATGTCTAAGTTTGACTTTGGTCCAAGATTTCTGTATTAGATTTTGTAAAAAAAATGACTCTTTGGTGAATTGGAATGAAATAAAGGATTTCTTTATGTCTCATGTGTCTTGATTATCATCTTGGCATCTTTACTTATGTTCTTACCTTTTATTTCAACAACTGTTATATTCAGAAAATTACATAAAAAGTGAATCTCCAACAAGCTTTTTGTTGATAAAAGACTAGCCTAAGCACTCGTAATTAATACTTGTGAGTTAGGATGTTATTTTTTTTTCTATAAACATAGGGTGATATTCCCATCTACTTTTCTTTAGCCAAGTAAAGTCTAAAAATGTTTGTTTAAGATTATTCCATATCTTTTCCTCAACATTTATTTGGCGACCATACTGGGGAAAATCTGAAAACAAAAAACACTCATTATCTTTATTTCCCTAGTTTCTTTTGTTTTTACTTTGTAATTTTGTATCTACTGTTTATATGTTTTTATTTTTTCTCATGACCTTATCGAGTCCTACCTTGCATGATCATGCATAAATCTAGTTCGATCTCATTGTCAACGGTTAGTTGTCCTCTTTTCTAGGGTAACTTATGGGAATATTCTCAAAACCATATTGATGATTTCCTTAGCTTTTGTCAGTCTATTGGAGTTTATTATATACATATTTCTGTGGATCTTTTTCCACTTTCCCTTCATGGTAAAGTAGGGGACTAGTCTAGACGTATAGTATCTAGTCAAATTTTCACTGGAGAATCAGTTTTTGTAAAGTTTCTTATCGATTTTCCTCCTCCACCTATCTTTCATCACTTTGAGTTTCTACCTGAAAGCATCGATGTGAATTCTGTTATGGTCCTCGTGAACAATTGACCCGTGGGTTGTTCTTAAAAGCTAAAAATGAATATCACACAAATCCCTCTCTCTTCATGACATGCCTGTAGGAGAATGATCATGCATCTCGTAGTGCTATATTCACAGAGGATTGTAAGGATTATTGGCCTGTTATGCCTACTAATCCTACTCTTTAAAATACTTTATTTGATGCCTTCCCCTTTAATGATGACCTTTTTTAAGCATATCCCACTCAAGATCAACCTGTGTCTAACGAAGTACTCTTAATGGATGAATCCGGCAGGGAATATTCTCTTAATTTGAATAACACTATCCCTCATATTTCTCATGACTATTCTAAAAAAAATGAAAGAGGGGATTCAAGCGGCCATATAGGTTCTTATGTTGGCCCTTCTTTTGAAAATTCCCATGAGAATAATCAATATTTCACATTGCAGAATCCCTTCTCAAACCCATTGTTTCAATTCAGAGAGGTTGAGGAAATCAATGACGATAGTCAGGTCTCCCTTGCATGCATGATTTCTTTTGATGATACTAAATTTGAAAGAATTCATATGCATTTGAATACTTTATTTTCTCCCTCGGTGCATGGTATTTCTTTTCCTGATCAAGAGATCGTAAATGATGACCTTATAATGCTTAAAAATCCCACTAACTCCACCCTCTTCATCAAAACTTCTAACCATAATTCTAATGTTATGGATCATGCGCATGTTTTCAATATCCAGCCGAAATATCAACTTGTTGGTTGGCACGTCCTACAAGATGGTAATCATTTTTGGGGGGTCTTGATAGGCTCACTACCCATGCTACATGCACTTGTTGGTCGACAGCGTGACCAATATGCTTTATGCATTATCTTCCGATTCATGAATCATACATCTAAAATAGATTATGCATTCCTCTATGCGAAATGTCATCCCACTTGACCCAAAGAATTATTTTCCTTCCTTTTGTACATAAATAATAAATTGGGTTTTTAGTTATTTAATTTTCTGTTTTTACATTTCTGTCATCTCATTTCTGCTTTGCAATAGTTTGATTTCTTCTTTCCGTTTTTAACAAATTTCTACTACTTTTACTTTCGGTCATTTTATTTCTTCAATTTTAAATTCTGTGATTTTATTTCTGTTATGATTTTGTCCTTATCATATTTTAGTTAATTTGGTCAAAATAAGAGGTTGGATCAATTATTCCATAGTAACACTCATGTGAAGCATTGTTAGTCAATAAAAATCAAGCTTACACAGTTGTTATGATGTCTCCTCTGAAGGACCCTTGAAATTGTTATGTATTTCCACTGTTGCCTTATAAAGAATTGGTTGTCTCCTGCTTCTTCTCACCTCTTCTTCATCCATTGAGATTTTAAGAGAAAATATGGAAATTTTCTCCTTACAAGTTAAAGAGCAAATTCATGTTGATGGATTATGCATATAGTGGTAAAACCCCTCATAGTTAACATTTTTCCCGAGTTATCCCCAATTTCCCGATCATCTTTCCATTAAATCCGCTCACCTCATCCGAGTTATATCTTCTTGACCTACTATTTTGGTCCACGAAACCATGAGTTCTAAGTTCTAAATCTGTTGAAATCAAATTTTCCTGTGGAGTCACCAATTTGTTGATGATTAAAATTGTCAACGAAATTTTGTCCGCAAAGTGTTGCTAAAGCCTATTATTATAAAAACTAAATAATACTAGTAGGTGGGACCCCCTTGAACTATTGGAGAGCGGATCTATTCATTTTTTATGCTATGATGATGTGCGACACGACTTACATGGTTGATGGAGATCTTGTTATTATTGGTTATGGTTTGAGCTTATGAAGTTGATACCTTATGTTACTACATCCTATGCTATTCATTAATGTCATTGTTGTTTGTTCTTATCGCACCTGCATAACAAACATGTTACTAAAATTACATGAAGGGCAGTTTTGAGAGAGGCGAAATACTAGAACAAATGTAAGGGAAGGGGACCTAGTTCTACAATATCACATGTGAATAACTTAAAGGAAATGAGAAACAATCACGAGTGGAAGATTTTAAATATATCTTAACTATACTACATGCATGAAAATACTTGATGATTATTGTTAATCCTTAGCTAGCAAGCAAATGGTTATGAAATTGTGATTGAATTACATGTTTAATATGCATATGGTGTGAAATTTTGATGGCACACTTGGCAAGGTGATAGTGCTAATGGTTATGCAATGGTTAATTGAATTATGTGGTCGATCCACATATGGTATATTTGGATAGATTGAACGTCGATGGCTCATTTGAAAAGGTGGTGAACGTTAATGGTTATGCAATTTTGTTTGAGTTATATATTAAGAAATTGGATATATGGTATGGAAAGTGCATTTGGCAAGTAACCTATGCAGATTCCAACACAGATTTAAATTAATGGTGTTAATTGGAAGTTAGTTGGAATGTATTGATGAGTAAATGAATTGTGGGTGGAGGCAATGTTCATTTACTTCATGTTGCCTTTACCCCTCCTGTTAGCTGCCACCCTAATCAAGCTATTGTTTGATCTTGTTGTTGTGGTTATGATCCAAAATTTTAGCAAGGAAGAACCGCTTGACCAGCTCTCGTTTGAAGGAAATTCGATTACAGGTATGTATTTTTTGGCCATTCGTGATTCTTCTTTGGTTATGAAATGATTACTGGCTCAGGTGTATGGTTTTTTGTTTTCCTAAGTGTTGCAACTGTGTGAAATTTGGGTTCTTGGAATAAAGAGTGGATGGTTATTCCTATAACATTTTTGAGTTCGTCAAGGTTATTGGTCTTCCCTGGAGATGGCTCTTTGTTATCACTGTTGTTTGGTTGGAGGGTTTTTGTTTAGTATTGGATAGCTATCTTCACACTACGTCACTAAATCCAGTATCTAGATTTCATGGGTTTAATGATCGGAGGTTTTATGTGTCACCATGTTTTGTTCATTTCGGCATTGGTTGATTGCCCCACTAGAGGTCAAGAAATGAGGTTTATGTTCTTCCTCAGCCATGTCTTCACCTATGTGTTGTGATTTTTGACCAAAGAGCACGAGGGTTATACCCTACGTGCATTAAATAATTTTTTCCAGACCAAACTAGAACCCTAAATTTCGGTTATGGCCCATGTCATGGATTTGTGCCCGACCACAAATGAGTCATGATTCGTCCTGTATGATCTGTGGCCTTGGATTTTTTTCCATTACAAAGAGTTGCTCTGCTCTCCCCATTTTGAATACGGAACAACCTTGGCCCTCCAATCTGGAAATGGTTCAAGATGATCATCCTGGCTTGTTGTTTTACATCTCGATTTTTGTTGGATGGTTGTATAATTGTCGACTATTTTGAGAACAGGCTCACCTAGTTTGTCGTATGACAGTCGTGTTGGTTGGTATATAGTCACTGGCTTGGTCATAATAGTGGTAAAACCTAAATTACCAATTGCACTTTCAAAGCACACAATTACTCTCCTTATGTTGATAGCTCAATATTGTTAATGGAAAGGGCCATTGCCCCGATTTGATTGGATGCATGGGTATGCATCATTGCTACAACTTGTTAGGTTGTTGATTTTTAAGATAGTGACGAGTTGTTTGGTAGATACATAGTCACTAGTAATTGCAATGTTTAGCTAGCATTGGTGAAAATTCCATACGTTTCTCATGCCACCTTGTGTGTTTGAAAAATTATAATGGTCGTGGTAACTAGGGTTTTCTCTTGGGGACAAATGATTATTGAACCAAATGACTTTGGGAACTATATCCTTATGATTGTTTGATTTCTTAAGCTTGAAATTTCACAACATAGTTGATCACAGTTGAGCTAAATCGAAGTAATACTATGTTGGGTTGATGACCCAACAAGGAATTGAGCTACTTCCATGACTGTGTGTTTGGTTTGGTAAAATGGAAATATTGAATCATGTTTTTTGGGTGGATACACACTATGTATAGTATGGATAGCTTGGGTTTCATAGAGTTTTAATCATGTTTATCAATCATTTGTTATGAAGGGCATGTTGTCGAGGCTTTGTCATGTTGGATAGATGGCCCAAATCTTTAAGCCATATTGAATTTTTATTTTTTTTACAGTGGAAAAATTACATTGCCTAGGAAAGCTACCTGTTAAGCCCTAATATTGGCTCATTACCCCTTAATTGGGGCATATTATATTAGTAATGTTATTTTATTTATTTCGTCTTTAGGCCATTAGTTGTAATTACACCTCCTAGTCTCCTATATATACCAAGGAGACATTTTCATTTTGAATCATCTTGTACTTGAACATTTAAGTGGAGAAAAAGGAGGTTGCCCCCTCGAAGAGGCTTATTATCTGAAATTATCTCTTTTTCAAGGTGTTGAGTACTTTTTCTGAGGTTTTTCTATCCTATATTGATATTTGGTTCTTAATATATGGTATTAGAGCTCAAGGTCTTAGGGTACTGTTGCTACATATGAGACACCTTCGAATTTTTGCTATAACTTTTTTTCTACAATGTTTCAAAAGGAACGTCTTAGAGTATTTTTAGTAGACAGATCAAGGTATGTTGGGTTCAAAATTCAGCTTCTGAGGCCTTATACTTTTGGAGATATGGCATGTACAAGATAGGGTTCTGGAATCATCCTGAATTGAGTCATTGCGGAATTTTCGCTATAAAAAATTTTCTGTAATGTTTCAGAACCTGAAATCTGGAGGATATTTACAAAAATTAGTAAGGTATCAGTGGTAAAAATTTCAGCTTCTGGGTCATCTTAAATTTGTAGATACACCCTATGTAAGATAGGGTATCTGACTAGTCCTATTGACTAGTCTCAAGAAGGTGTTCCAAGTAAAACAATCATAACTTCTTCCTAGAGTATCCAAATTGTGTGGGGCTGGTTTCATTAGATATTGGACATTCTGTAGTATTTCTGGTGTGAATTTCAGAATTTTATATCAATTATTTTGTGTGGGGCACGCTATACAAGTGAGATCTCCTGGAAAGTCCAAAAATCAACAAGTTGTGGGGAAGTTACCATAAATTCCACTTGGCACATCCAATTTTGATCAGACCCATGGCATTGTAGAGAAGAAATATCATAGAACTACATAAAATAAATTTTTATACCCAAAAGGGACAAAACTTGGGAGAAACAACAGAAGAAATATTGTCTAGCAGAACCACCTCAAAATCAAGGTTCAAAAGTGATACTTGGACAACATGCCACCAAAAAAGGGAACTTCTACACCAAATAAGCCTCCAGAAAA
>JZKD02S1357033.1:335579-348238 GCA_000966675.3 Picea glauca | reverse complement strand
AAATGAGGTAAGACCCTCAAACCCAATCTTAACGCTTGACCTCATAATTTCAGGGTTTCACTAACTTTATTAATTGAAAAAATATATAAAATTAACATTAAAAATATGCAAAAATAGTGGTACACAAGAATTAATTGTTATCTATAATTGTGAAAATTTGTTTCAAGAAATCCTATCATTTAAGTACTCAATTGGTGTCTTAACGTAAACATATGCAACATATTTTAGAGAAAAAGTAACATACCATTTTTAGAAAAACATGATTTTTTCTTAGTTATACAAATTTTCAATAAATGAAATTTATATATAATTCTCGAAGCTAATTTGATTTTGTAAGTTTTTTAATTTTTACACCATATTCTAATAAATCGTTCATATACCTAGAATTATTTCTCCTAGTCATAGTATTGTTGTTTAGGGAAGCATTAGCTTGCACCATCCCATTTGAGTATTTTGTTCAATATTTTGATTATGATAATTGATCATAAACCGAGCAGGTTATGTATAGTGACCAAAAGGTTGGTGAGGCTTAACAAGGGTTTTCTCTGTGGTTGTTTGGGCAATATGAATACCAAAAATCATTTGGAAGTTTCATACTACTAATTGGCTTGGAGGTGGAGCATACAAGGAGAAAACGGCCCTTCCTCAAAGTGAACTGGAGCCCATCTTGCTTCAACATGCTATTAAGGTGATGGCATTGTAAGTTTGCCTTTCCATTGACGCAATAAAATTTCTAAAATTCTTGAAATTGTGTTATGATTTATAAGTTTGGTACACTTGCTTTCATTACATACCTTAATTTTGAACTATAAATATAAAAAACGTGTAGTCTAAATGTTTTACAAATTGGCTCTTTTATGACCGTTCAAAATAATGCGAAGAAAAACATATTTTTTTTTTGTTTAAAATTCAGTAGGAATAATTTTGGATTGATGGAATTGCAAACATCAGTTAACATTGCAAAATTAGGTATTAATAGGGATATTTGAGGATGCTAAATCCATTTCCACAATAAAAACAATGATTTTGAATGATCAAAAAACATAATTTCAATAAACAATTATGACCATGTTATACCAATGACCAATTAAAAAAATCAAAATTATAAAACATTTAGTCTTCTTCATTATAAGTTTTTTTCTTATATCTTATAAACAAAAAATATCATTTCAAAACCATATTAAAAAAATGTATTCAAATAAACATGACAAAATAATAAATATTACCAAAATGTTGAAAGATTTTACCTTTGCTTTTCCTTAATCTTTATATTGGCCATAAATAGTTTGTTTCATGAAGATGATGGGAATGGTCATAAATTAAAAAATTAAAACACCTCCAACTTTTTGAATGTATAAATGAAACTATTTAATGGCTAATTGTTTCATGCATATGAATAAACAAGTACCACTGTAGTAGTGATGTCCCTGCCAAGAAGTATTATGCACGCCATTGTAGTCAGTACCAATAATAACATTATTTGCATGTATCTATAATCATATCATTATATATAGAAATTACAAAATTACTGAGATACATTATGTCAAGCATAAGTAATTGTTGTTTGATATCAGGACAAGAAGAAAAGAGTTTTAATTTTTTTACAAGTTTTGAAAACAGGTAATTGGTGCAACTACATAATTGTTGGATGCATGCTTAAAGGAGTGAAGCTGCACAAAAATATTTCAATATAGGTGAAGTTATGTCAATTACAGCAACAAACCTGAAACCTGAAAGTATAATTTGAAGACATAAAATAATCTGCAAAGTGAATTGGAACATGAGGAATACTATTGTTGAGGATAGTGCTCGGCAACAAGCACATTTGACATCTGTTATCAAAACTATATAAATCTAACTTGAGTTTTTAACTCTTTCTTTATGAGTGATCAATAGATATATTTCAAATATTCATGGGAGGTTGATGCATCATGTCTTCATTAGGATTTCATTGTGGGAATTCTAGACAGGTATACATGTCGATGTTCTTTGTTCATATCTCATTTGAATGGTTGGCTCATAGAGGAGCCGATCTTTTCTTCCTATGTCTAGACTATATTCCCCCTCTAGCATCTTAACTAATGTGGTAACATTTACTGAGAATTTATACAATATAGTATAATATATATTGTACATCTTCTTTGAATGTTTTATATTGTGGAAAAGTAAATGTACCCTAGAGCATTATGAAAACACCAAATCCTTTACATAGTATGAGAATATAAGATAGAGTAATTGATTTTTACGATCTTGGAATTTTCATTTTGAATTGTTACATAGAGAGAGGAATTGATATTTACAATCTTGGAATTTTCATTTTGAACTTATTTTGAATTTTTACATTACTATCTCTTGTATCTTTGGTGATCCAATATTTTCAATGTTTTCTAATTTGAACTTGGTTGAGAATCTGCTTGGTGATTTTTAATACGAAGTCCAAGTTCCATATTTGTTTTATCGAAATGCAGCTCAGGAAGTGAATGAAATTTGGTTTTATGAACGACATGATTGTGAATATACTGCAAATCTTTTTAATAGGTAACCACTAGTATTTTGAAGTTTTGTTATATTCAAATATTTCATGTACCAAGGTAGATCTCAATAATTCTAATTCATCTCTTACATAGCTCATGAGAAGGGTAAAGTATTTTGGAAGTCTTTTGGTTCTTGGAGAAGAATACATGTAAAGAAGCAATTTGCATGCAAGGGAGATAGTAACAGCATATGGGTATTTACTAGTTTCATTTATCTTCTCCAGTTTCAAACTTCCCACTCTACTACAGAAAAATATTATTTTCTATTTAGAATTAGTTTCAATTGAATGAGCTTAAAAACATTAAACTAATCTAATTTACGTGTGATGATTTCATGTTCTTTGAATCAAAGATTAGTTTGTATTTCACCTACCCACTTGAGTATATAAACTGTTGTAATTTCATTTAAGATCCATCTTGGAAGGATGCAAATCTGTTTAGAAGGCAGAATTCAACATGGTGATAAATCTGAAATATTCCACTATAATGGTCTGGAACAAAGCCAAAACTAATATAGAGTAGTGATGATCTCTTTACTTCATGGCAGATGATAATATTTACTCTTTAGAAGTCCTAGTCAAGATGGTAATATTTACTCTTCCCTTTAAAGTAGTTTAGGAGAAGTGTTAAGATCTAAATCCACATTGATTAGGTTTTCAAATGGGATTGAATAATAAAGGCCGTTTTCTTTGGTGAAAAATGAAATGGCATCCCAGGTGTGCATTCGCATCGGGGAGTGCTTGCTATGTGCTTTTTTGGAGATAAAACAAAAGGCTTTTTTATTATAGGCTTTTAGAAATTTTTGATGTATTTACTATTTATTTGCATTTTCAATTATTAGGGCTTTAGGATTTAGATATTTGTGTAATTTCTATAATTCTAACATCATGTAAAGTACCAAAATGCCAAAAAAACTATATCCAAAGATATAGATCAAGATAATCCAATACTCATCCAACATCAAGTAAGAGTGTTAATGTAAAGTACCAAAATGCCAAAAAAAACTATATCCAAAGATATAGATCAAGATAATCCAATACTCATCCAACATCAAGTAAGAGTGTTATTTGGGTATTAGATGTAAGATTGTTTAAGTTTGCATAGAGATAGATGATAAATTCTCATGCATATAACTAAAATTATTACCCATAGATGCAACTAAGAAAAAATATCTTTGATGCTTTTGCAAATTCATGGGCTGATTTGACTAATTGTCAACGTTCATATAGATGTATATTAAAGCATGCAATCCAAACAATGTGACTACCTTTGACATAGAGTTGGTTCATCCAGTCCAAATCAAAATTATATATAGTGTTTAAATGTAGAGTAGGAATGCACATCATTTTACATTTATAAAGAATAGTCAAAGTTGTGTCAAAAATATTACTTTTTTACTGTTTAATTATACACAGCCCAAATCCATATCATGTAGGATACCAAAAAAGACTGCATATTTAAGATTTAAATCAGAAAATTTAGTATAACATTTTGAGAAGAAAAATAAAGCTCCAACTCTATAAAATTTTGTATACAATTTTATGATGAATATATGATCCACAATTTTATATGCAAAATTTAAAATGCAACAACAAAACAGATTGGCAAAAGAATAAAATGATGCACAATACAAATACGCAGAAAATGAAAGAGAACAATATTGGAATTGAGAAGTGAATGACCATCTATTGTATTTTCAGCAAGAAGACACCCTTTTTATTTACAGCAACAACAAGAAACTTGTTGCTTTATTTCTGACTAACAAGCATTATTTCACTTTTTATTTAGTTAATTGTCTGACGTAAAAATCATGCTAATTATTTATTAGAAGCTTCCTTGCTCAGTTGGAATGGTGAGGGAAGTTTACAATAGAAACAACTATGCAAAGGGATATTGTCGCCCTCTTTGGTGGACCAATTCCTCCCTGTTTAGATACAAAAGTGTCCTCGCTTCCATCGGAAAATGAGGAAATTTGCAGTGCATTCTCTCCAATGCTTTCTCAAACTATGCTGGGATCATATCTAAATGGGAACAATTGATAATTTTTTCCTCATAATCAGTGCTTGTCCTGCAAGAGCCACACACGAGATTTCAAGTGAAAGAACAATGACGTGTGAACTTCATGAGGCCTCTGTTGTGCACGCTCTAGTGTAGTTGGTAATGCATCAACTACTTGAAGATGGCGTTGAGCGAAAGTATGGGTATAATGTTGTGCTGAGTATTTTTCTTGTTGGTGATGTGCAGACCCCACTTGGTACTGATCAACTAGCACTTCATTATTTGCCTCAACATTTCCCTTAAATACAAGTTCCCTAGAAGAACAACAGGTGTTTCGAATACACCCAGTCTGATTAATTACTCCAACTAAGAAGGAATGCCTCTACAAATGATTTTGTTCCTCTATACTGCATTTGTTAGAATAATGTTTGGTTGAATCTTTCTCAATAAAATGTTTGGAAAAAGAGGAAATTCCAGGCAAAGTGTTATAATATGTTGGCACTTGTGTTGGAGTACATAACCTATTGACGGAGACTAATGGAACATAAACTTGTTTTGGCATAAGAATGTTGGAGATGCACAAAGCAAAGATGAAGGTGGAGTAGGGGCTGAATTCATAAGTTGGTCAGGTGGGCTTGCTATCACATCAACCTCTTGGGGAGTGAGGTGGTATGAAGGGGCATTGGGAAAATAGGCTTCCAGAATGAGATCAATCGTGTGCTCAATATAGAAAGACGAGGGCAGTCTCGTGGGTTGGGGACAGACATTGACAACTTTTGGGAGTGGGGGAGCCATGTCTTGAGGTGTTGGTTTGGTCAGATGGTCTAGTTTAATGGGGTGAACCAAACACAAGGAGACATGTTTGTTCATATTTGCTTGCTTAAAGGTTGCTTGTTTGGTCAGAGGCTATGTGGAGTGAGGGGTAAAGGAGGTGAGTGTTAGAATATAATGGATGTGCTTGTTTTATCATTGACAATACCCTTGTCACCAAACCATAGGCAGAAGCCACCCTCTGAGCACCTTAACCTTGATAGAGAATCACTCCAGAAGCAAACCCTAGGATAGATAGCCAAACAAAGGTATCGCACCTTTCCCCAAGGACAGCGCATCAACAAGAGATGATCAGATAGTCCAAACCCTAACCAATAGATAGTCCAAGCCAAACATGATCTTCTAGCTGCAGCAGCTGCAATGGAATCTCTCCTCAAACCTGTGCACAAGACTGGGCATTGTAGTGTGCACAAGTTGTTGCTCTGCGATTCTAAGACTGCCTGCCAGAATGAGAACTGGCCTCCTGTATTTATACTAATTCTGGCTAACTGCCTGGGCCAAATTCTCATTCTACGTATCTGTCTGTTCAGTATATATTATTATTTTTGGCCAACTTCTTCTCTTGGAGGCTAATAACCTAATATAAATTATCTTCTTGAGTCAACAAGTCTTCTAGGGTTGTTAGCCAACTCATTAGGGTTTCTTCTTGCTTCCTGAAGTATTCTATCCTTGTCATTTTTACACGTGGAGGTAAATACCTCCTGCAGCTACCATAATATCAACACTCCCTCCTAGCTAGGGAGGTATTACAGATAATGGTCTTGAGCACAAAAACATACCATTCACCTGGTAGTATCAACATAGTTGTATAGACTAGATCATGACTAGATCATGAGCACCATCATCATCATCAGCTACATTATATCTCGAAACCACACTCTATCTGAGTAATCAGACATGATGCTCACTCCACAGAGTGATACAAGAGCCATTCTTCTAATCTAGAAGAGTAAATTTTCTGAACCATTTTCTGTCTGGAAAATCTTTGTTCATCATTCATCTGGCTGATAATTATTCCGATAAACTGTTGATAGTCTTCAAGGCAATCAAAACAAAATAGAACACAACTATGTCTATCCATAGTAGTACATAACTATAATCCAATGGTACACTACCGCATCAAGTAGCACACAAGTACTTGATCAATAATGTATAGTCACAAACAGTGGAACACATCCACCACAGTAGTATACATCTATTGTCATGTAGTCTTCATAACAATCATTTGATATCAAACTGCACAGAAACAATGTTATGATATAAACTAAATCATCTGGGCCAATCTTTCACTCACATCTATGAGATCTGAAAGAATATCTGCCCTCAAAAAGGTAAAACATCAATGATGAGCTTTCTGGACTATTCTTCTCAAGCAAGGAAGAATAAATGTCCTGATTTATGAACCTGGACCATTCCCCACCCTGGGCCATTCTTCCTACGCTAATCAAAGTGCACCCTGGAGAGAATGTATAAACCCTAAGGAATGCTTTTCCCTGATTGCTAAGCTTGGACCATTCCCCGCCCTGGGCCATTCCTCCTACACTGATCAAAGTGCACCCTGGAGAGAATGTATAAACCCTAAGGAATGATTGTCCGGACCATTTCCTCTGTTAACCATAAGAGGAAAAGATTGTCCTGTATCAACCTCCAAAACGGACCATTCCTCATGTTAACCACAATGAGAAATCGTTGTTCGATGAGGCGGGTCAGTCTTCTTGAGTAACCCTCAAGAAGAGATACTTCCCTAGACCACTCCCCATGTTAACCACAATGGGAAGTCGTTGTCTATGATACATCAACAATCTAGACCATTTCCCATGTTAACCACAATGGGAAATCGTTGTTTGTCAAAAATATCAATCCACTTTCCGAATTGGAAAGGAAACTACTCATCCTAGACTATTTTTCGAACTGAAAAATGGCTATCCATAAATCAATACATATCAGTGCTCCCTCCCAACCTGGGATTCATCTCTTCCTCTTTTAATAAGGAAGTCGTCTCTATGAGCTCTAGCTTAAGTACGTAAACTCTTTCATCTTGGATGGAAGCTTTACCAAAATGTTTGATTATCTTCTCATCTGTAGAGATATGTATTAGAGAACCACTTTCTCCTTTCTGGACTTCATCACAGATAATGTAATGCTTGATTTCAAATGTACGTCGTTCTGGAGCACTGGTTTTTCTTTGAAGGCTTCATGTAGCTCTAATCAATAAAGTAGATCATTGTTGGAACACTAGAACATATCCATGTGGCACTTCTTTTGTCATCATGAGATATGATCTATTGAGTAATCATCTTGATACAATATCTCTGTTATAGAGAATCTTTACCACGCTTCTGTTGTGCACTGGAGGTTCTCTACCAAGTTATCTTCTTTCATCTGCATACAAGGGTCTATGCATCAAAGTCTTGAGGTTTCTCTTCATACACTCTTTATTCAATTTCTTTGGAGAACATTCTTTACATTCATCTAATGTAGAACTCCAGCCCATGGATATTGCGGATGATATAATGACTCATATAGAGGCATGTCTGATTTACTGGAACAAGTAATCATCATAGTCTTCTCCCTCCATCTAGGAGAACCCCTAGTTTTGGATCTTGCAATGCTTGCATATATACATTGTTCTTCACCACAAATTTCAGTTGATTTCTTTTAGTAATTTCATATCAGGCTGGTAATCTTGTATTTCTTAATACAATGACTGGTTGTTCTAGCTTCTCTTTCTTTCTTGGATTATTCATGTTCTTCCTGATGTGTTTCTTTAGTTCTCGGGTTCATGGATTTTCTTATAGATTCCATGCCCTAAAGATTCCATTTATTTCTTTCATCGTAGGATCACGGATGTGGATGGACAACCAAGGATACTTTAAGGCTTCTCTTCGAAGAAGACTTCTTATGAGGTTGAAATAGACACGTATTGTCTTTAATGACTGCTACCATGGATATATACTTCATCATCTTCAATGGATCATAGGATTAGCTCCCTCCTAATCCTTGCTTCATGTATGAGTGCATATAATCGGCTCCCTCCGTCTAACAGAGTCCCCGCTTTTGTCTGCATCCTTATTGTCTTCTGCAATATATAATTGGCTCTCTTTGTCTAACATATTCCACGCTTCTGTCTTGTTGTCTTCTACAAAACGTCATAAGTCTTTCTCTAATTTCCTCTTGATTGGTGACTTCTTTCTGTCTTTGCTTCTTCTAAGTCTCTTCATGATTGATTTGGCTTATCTTGCAATATCTTCCACATGATTTGTTTGACGTATTTCATCCTTTCATGTGTATTATCTAATGATATCAATCCTTATATTGTTGTTCTTCCATTGTTATAGTTCTTCTTGGAACACATTATCTTCCAAGAGATAGATATACAAGATATGTACAAAGATGAAGCAAACAAGATATGTACAAGAAATAAGAAGAGTATTTTTACTTTTAGAAGAAGAAGTCTCTTTCATCATGCTTAGTCTTCTTTGTAGGTTCCTTTACTTTGGCAATTGATGCTTTGTGTTTCTCCTTCCTTTTATTTAGCTTGGGACAATGATTCTTGTAGTGACCATACTTTCGACAGTTGAAGCATTGTATTTCTTAAATATCTTTCTCTTGATTTGTCTTCCTCTTTGAACCAAACTTCTTTTTGTTCCTAAAGTTCTTGAATCTTGGTGTGAAGGCTTGATCATCGTACTTCATTCGGGGTTTCTCTTTTGCACTAATCCTTGATTCTTCTTGAGCAGAGAAAGTCCAAAGTTCTTCAAATGTCGGATACTCCTTTCTTGTGTCCATGCTTGTAGCAAATGCATCCCACATCTTGGGAAGACCATTGAGTACTATGTTTACCAATTCCTTCTCTGAGATGATCTCTTCAATAACTTGTAGTTGATCTCTTAACTGAGATATTCACACAAAATATGATGTTATGTTTTCCTCATCATTCATCTTCATGTCATGGAGCTCATTCTTCATACTCATAACTTGTCCAATGTTTCTGACAGAGAAGATATTTGTTAGGGCATCGCACATCTTCTTCGATGAGTCAGGATGGGAGATGTAGGGTATCAAGTGGTATTTTATAGATTCCACTATGATACTCATAGCATTGATGTCACCGTCTTTGAACTTCTCCATAACTGTAACATTTTGTGGTTCCTTCTCTTTTCCTTCTTCAAACTCTAGTTTCACGATATTTCCTTTCACGATATCCAACACTTTATTCTTGGCAAGGATGAGGTCGATCCTTGTCTTCCACGCTCTGAAGTTAGAAGCTCCATCTAAATTATTTTCTGACTTCATAGAGTAAGTCATGGCTGCTTTGACTTGGTCAACCCTAGATTTGACCAAAAGCTCAAACTTCACGTCTTGGCTTTCTGAGAGTACCAGGAGATGCGCTAGGATAGGGCACATTGATATATCTATAGATTAGGTCAATCCCTTCATTTAAGGTGCCTCAACAAGAGGATTAGGGTTTCTACAATTGCACCTGCTAGTAACCCTAGCGACGGTGCTATGGTGACTACTCCTGCTAGAAACCCTAGCAACAGTTCTTCAATGAGCTTAATATCCTTACGGCTATGTTTCCTTCTAGTGATTAGACTGAATGAAGGAGGTGTGGGACCATAACCTGTTAGAATATAATGGATGTGCTCATTTTACCATTGACAATACCCTTATCACCCAACCATAGGCCGAAGCCACCCTCCGAGCACCTTAACCTTGATAGAGAATCACTTGTTGGAATATTGGTTGTTGTCATTGATGTCAACCCTAGTCATGGGTTTTGGACCGCAAGATTGAAGAAGGTATTTGGACATGAAGTACAATGCACATGCATATACAACACCCATGGATGGATAGTATACATCATGTTGTTTCTGGTGGTATGTGGCCCATCATGTGGATCCTCATGGTTGAGGAGAAATGAATTTTTGAAGATGACAAAGTGAATTGAAGAATGAAGTACATGTAGGCCCTGAAGATAATTAAAGAAAAGAATTACAAAATAAGAAAGTGTCAGGTCAACCATAATGTTAAAAGGGAGTGACATAAATGGTATAAATGAATATCATTATACATTCATTTGATACAGAAGTTGAATTTCAGAGGAAATCAGAAGTAAATAAGGCCAGATTTCAAGGGAGGATGAAGTCTTTTGGTGATGTGTTCTAAGGTATGTTATTTTCAGGTCATCTTACCATTTTTGCTATAATTTTTTTTCTATAATGATTCAGATAGTGAAATTGCTATGGTATTTAGAAGACATATCAAGGTACCTGTGGTAAAAAATTTAGCTCGTGATTCGCTATAATTATGGAGATACACTATGTGGAAGATAGGGTTTGTGACCAGTCTTGAAGCTAGTCAATAAATAGGTGTTCCGGGTAAAACAGTCATAAATTATTCATAGAGAATCAAAATGACGTAGGAAAAATTTCATTGGAAAGAGTACAGACTTTAGTTTCGTGGATGTGAGTTTCAGAATTTGATGTTAAATATTGAGCGTGGGGCATTCTGTACAAGTTCGGTCTCCTGAATAAACCAGAATTGAACAAGGTCTACCATTCTCTCTATAACTTGTTTTTGGGGAGGATTCAATGAGTGAAACTTGGAGAAGTTTCAGAGAATAAATTGAATAATATTATCTACAGGATCAGAGTATTCCAAGAATTGAATAATTGTAGAAATTGAAGAAGTCTCAAGAAGGATTATCAGGTTCTATGTGATGGTTGGTTTATGGTGATGATTTAATGTGAAGTTTTATTATCTCTCGTATATTCTTGGGTGGAAGGAAGGGGCAAGGATGGAGAGTTCAAATATCTCTTGATATTGGAGGATTGTATCTTCTTCTTGGAGGTTTATCCATCCCTTTACATTTGGAAGCTTTAGCTACCTTTGGAAGTCATTACTTCCCTTAAATAATAACTATTGATTATTTTTCATATGTTGTGCATGGTGTATTGTGGTGTATTAGTGTAACTCTTATATTATTGTCCATTGTTCATTGGATATAATTGAATGGTTTAAGTATAAGTTGAAAAAGGTTTTAAATTTTACTTGATACTGATTCACCCCCCTCTTAGTATCAACAATTGGTATCAGAGAAGGCTACCTTCAGTACAGTTTAACCACTGGAAGGAAGATCCTATGCAGAAATGGAAGACAACATTCCAAATGGGATTCCACCATTTGATGGAAGCAATTTTGAATATTGGAATAATAGAATGGAAACTTACTTGAAATATCTTGGGGCAGATGTTTGGTTCTCAGTTTCTTCAGGATACAATGCTTTGAAGAAACCAAAGACTGTAGCTCAGAAGGAAGAAAAAAGGAACAACAAACTGGCAATAAATACCATCCTGGATGGATTGACAGATTCAGTGAAATACAAGGTGGGATCATGTGCATCAGAAAAAGAGATTTGGGACAAACTACAAGACCTTTATGCAAGGGAAGAAGTAGAAGAAGAAGAAGAAGAAGCTGAAGAAGATTACAACATCTTAGATTTCAAAGAAGAAAATAGAGGTCAGTTCTTTTGCTTTAATTGTGAAGGAGTAGGACATGTTGAATTTGAATGTCCTCATCCAAGGATTGAAAGAGATGACAATGAAGAAGAAGAAAATCATGAAGTAGAAATGATTCAACAAGAAAATGAGAATCTTAAAAAATTGAAGCATGTTGAGATTGAAAATAGCAAGCTCAAAGACACACGTAGAAAACTAAGAAGCGAATTGGGTAGTTATGAAAAGATAATTGTAAGCTTAAGGAAACAATTAGAATACTTTCATAAACTAAGAGAAGAAACAATTTCCTTGAAAACTCCACTTGAAGAAGCAAGAAGAATAGCATAAGTAAAGAAGTTCCAAATGATAAAGAAAGAAGAAGATTGTGAGAAACTTGAACAAGAAGTTGTCTCATTAAGGAAGAGCTTAAGAAAATCTCAAGTGCCAAAACATTTAACACATCTTGGATGCATGGGTGAAACTTCATACAAAGAAGATGCAAATACCAACAAGAAGGTTGAAGAAAGAGCTACACAGACAGTTGATGAGAACTGGACTGGGATACCAAAAAGAAGGAATGATTACAAAAGAAATGAATATCCAAGAAGACATCCTACCTTCAGAAATCAAAGAAGCTTCAATCAGTATGAAGGAAACTACAGAAGAGTAGATCACAAACCAAGATGGACTACATCACAAAGAAGGTCACTTACTCCCAGGTATCAAAATTTCTTTCTTGGTCATTGTTATACTTGCAAAAATTTTGGACATAAGGAAATTAATTGCAGAATCAATG
>JZKD02S1357033.1:285310-335529 GCA_000966675.3 Picea glauca | reverse complement strand
ATACTTGCAAAAATTTTGGACATAAGGAAATTAATTGCAGAATCAATGAAAGGAACAAATACGCAAGAAACATGAATGGTGTAAACAGAAGATATGGAAATAATCATGGATTTGTTAACAGAAGTTATAATTCATTTTACCCATTGATGGACAAAAATATTGTATGCTTCAAATGCAATTATCTTGGTCACAAAGCACGAGATTGCAGATATATGAATGAATATGTCCCTATGCCAACCACAATATGGAGAAGGAAAGAGATTCCAAACAATGAAGATTGTCAAATAGCATTAAACGTTGAAGAATGTAAAGAAGAAGATGAATGGTACATAGACAATGGATGGTCTTCACACATGACCGGGGATCAAGACAAATTCATCAGCTTGAAGAGAAAGGGTGGCAATGTTGCATTTGGAGATGACTCATCTGCCAAAATACTTGGAGAAGGTGTAGTAGAACTTAGAAGAAAAAATGTAAAAGCAAAGAATTTCCTATTGGTTGAAGACCTGAATCATAATCTACTTAGTGTTAGTAAAATGTGTGATCAAGGATACACTCTTACGTTTGACTCCCGAAAATGTAAAATCAGAGAAAATAACTCAAGAAGGTTGGTTACAACTGCAACAAGAAGACCAAACAATATATACATCCTAGACATGAAGAAGAGAGAAAATATAGAAGCCACATAAAAGGATTCTAAGAAAGAAAAAGTCCCAAAGACCAAAAATAAGGATGAAGTATTATTGAGTGCCACATGTTCAGGGGGAGCAGTGCCAAAGAAGAGATTTACCTTTTTCCATTAACCCCAGGGGGAGAAGCCCTACCCTTTGCCATTGATGTCAATGGGGGAGAGAAATTGGGATCATGATGATAGGGGGAGAATGAGTGTTGCCATCAATAACAAAGGGGGAGATTGTTGGAATATTGGTTGTTGTCATTGATGTCAACCCTAGTCATGGGTTTTGGACTGCAAGATTGATGAAGGTATTTGGACATGAAGGACAATGCACATGCATACACAACACCCATGGATGGATAATATACATCATGTTGTTTCCATTGGTATGTGGCACGTCACTTGGATCCTCATGGTTGAGGAGAAATGAATTTTTGAAGATGACAAAGTGAATTGAAGAAGGAAGTACATGTAGGCTCTGAAGATAATTAAAGAAAAGAATTACAAAATAAGAAAGTGTTAGTTCGGCCATAATGTTAAAGGGAAGTGACATAAATGGTATAAATAAATATAATTATACATTCATTTGATATAGAAGTTGAATTTTAGAAGAAATCAGAAGTAAACAAGGCCATATTTCAAGGGAGGATGAAGTCTTTTGGTGATGTGTTCTAAGGTATGTTATTTTCAAGTCATCTTACCCTTTTTGCTATAAATTTTTTTCTAGAACGATTCAGATGGTGAAATTGCTATGGTATTGAGAAGACATATCATGGTACCTGTGGTAAAAAGTTCATCTCTTGATTCGCTATAATTATGGAGATACACTCTGTGGAAGATATGGTTTGTGACCAGTCTTGAAGCTAGTCAATAAATAGGTGTTCCGAGTAAAACCATCATAAATTATTAATAGAGAATAAAAATGATGGGGGACAAATTTCATTGGAAAGAGTACAAAATTTGGTTTTGTGGGTACGCATTTTAGAATCTGATGTTAAATATTGAGCGTGGGGCATTCTATACAAGTTCGGTCTCCTGAATAAACCAGAATTGAACAAGGTCTACCATTCTCTTTATAACTTCTTTTTGGGGAGGATTCAAGGAGTGAAACTTGGAGAATTTTTAGAGAATAAATTGAATAATATTATCTACAGGATCAAATTATTCCAAGGATTGAATAATTGTAGAATTGAATATCTCGAGTATATTCTTGGGTGGAAGGAAGGGCCAATGATGGAGAGTTCAACTCTCTCTTGATATTGTAGGATTGTATCTTCCTCTTAGAGGTTTATCCCTCCCTTTACATTTGGAAGATGTAGCTACCTTTGGAAGTCATTACTTCCCTTGAACAATAACTATTGATTATTTCTCATAAATTGTGCATGGTGTATTGTGGTGTATTGGTGTAACTCTTATACTATTATCCATTGTTCATTGGATATAATTGAATGGTTTAAGTATAAGTTGAAAAAGGTTTTAGATTGTACTTGATACTGATTCACCCCCCTCTCAGTATCAACATCACTTTGGAAGCAAACCCTAGTCTAGATATCCAAATAAAGGGTAGCGCACCTTTCCCCAAGGATAGCGCATCAACAAGAGATGACCAGATAGTCCAAACCCTAACCAAGAGATAGTCCAAGACAAACGTGATCTACTAGCTACAACAGTTGCGATGGAAACTCTCCACAAACTTGCGCACAAGACTGGGCACTGCAGTTCACACAAGTTGCTACTCTGCAATTCTGAGAGTGCCTGCCAGAATGAGAACCGGCCTCCTGTATTTATACTAATTTTGGCTAACTACCTAGGCCGACTTCTCATTTTGGATATCGATTTGTTCAGTATATATTATTATTTATGGACAACTTCTTCTCTTGGAGGCTAATAACCTAATATAAATTATCTTCTTGAGCCGACAAGTCTTCTAGGGTTATTAGCCAACTCATCAGGGTTTCTTCTTGCTTCCTGGAGTATTATATCCTTGTCAGTTTTACACGTGGAGGTAAATACCTCCCACAACTACCATAATATCAACAGTGAGATCATAGGTGTGTCCCTCATATTGCATGTGGTATTTATGGAAATTAGCATGATAAATAACATTTTGGGATGTTGGTAGGGGATTCCAAGTAATAAGTCAGCACAATCTAAAGGAGAAACATCACACACCACAATATCCCGAAAAGAGACAATAATGAAGGACACCTCACAAGACCGACAGATAGTGAGGCACAGGCCTTGCTTTTGTACCCATCTAAGCTGATATGGTTCAGAGTGCAGAGTAGTTGGGAGTTGTAGGCATTGGAACAAGTCTTGGGCGATAAGGTTCTTTTGGCTTCCATTGTTTAGGATGAGAGTAGAAAATCCGTGCTTAATTTGACAATTGTTGGTAAACTAGGGCACATGAGAGGTGTCGTGTTCATTGGTGGTCATTAGAATTAAATATGGGAAAAAAATTGTAGCATTTTTTAGAGAAACGACTTTAGGGGGTTAGGGGAATTAGACTGAGCGACCTCTGTAAAAAGGGTTTTGTTGGGGCGAAGGTTCTGAAGTGCCCAACAGTTGGCAAAATCATGCAAGTTGATCTTGTGGAAGGTACACCAAGGCATCATTCAATGTGTGGAGGTGGTGGTAGGGGTAACCTGATAAGGGCCAACAATAGAAGTGTCATATCTGGGTTGGGATGATTGGATTCAAGGAGTCACTTTATGCTCGACGGCCAAGGCCTGAAGAAATGCCTTGTCCAAGGAAGAACTATCAAACAAATAAACTTCATGATGGATGCTTAAGAATAATCCAGAATTGAACTTGACAATCAATACCTCTTATGGATCGGTGATGTGGCGTTGGATGCGTAGTTTGTAGAATATGTTGATGTATCCATGTACATACTGATTGGCCAGTTGTCAGAGCTGCAACCATATAGTGGGGAGGTTTTGACGATATCCCGGTGGGTAAAGGCACTCTCTGAGAGCCTAGTAGAATCCATCACACGTTGTAATGTGTAGTATATGTGTCTCGACCGGGTCACCTTTATCCATGACCTAGGAATAAGTCTACAATTGAGAGTCCCACCATGTTTGCGCAATTCCCTTGAGTTGTAGACCGACGGTCTGAAGATTCATGTCTTCCATCATCTCAGGACATGTACAAAAGTATGTGGAAATACTACGAAGCCAAGAGTCAACATTCTCACCATTCATTTGTCCTGCAAACTTCGATAATTAGAAGCATGTATCGAGTTGCATGGGTGTTGGAGTTCTGTGTTGTTGCAGACGGATTAGCTCCTGGAGAGACATCATTAAATCCTGAATTGGAGATGTGGCAGTGGACGCAGAATCCTCTTTAGATGGATCTCTTTGCCGAAACATAGTTTTCATTCACCACGAATGTCGATCTATCATTGGATGCTGGAGAATGGTGAAAGATGAACGTGTTGGAAACCTTGAGGAGGACGCACTCGAAGTCTTGAGAAGGACGTTTGGCTTTAAGAAAAAATAATTGTTGGATGGCCTCTCTTCTGAATTCCGTGGATGAGCAGAAGTTGGCTTGGATCTAGGTTCTGATACCAATTGATCCACAATTCTATATGCAAAATTTAAAATGTACCAACATAATAGACTAGCAGAAGAATAAAATGTTGCACAATACAAATACGTAGAGAATGAAAGAGAACAATATTGGAATTGAGAAGTGAATGAACATCTATTGTATTTTCAGCAAGAAGACGCCATTTTTATTAGACTAAGTGATTTTTGTTTACAACAACAACAAGAAACTTGTTGTTTTATTTCTGACTGACAAGCGTTGTTTCGCTCTGACTGACAAAAGTTTTTTCGTTTTTTTATTTTAGTTAATTGCCTAATAGAAAAATCATGCTAATTATTTATTAGAAGTTGCCCTACTCAACTGGACTAGTAAAGGAAGTTTACAATTAAAAACTACTATATGAAGGGAGATGGACTCCCTCTTTAATGGCTCAATATATTTAAACCCTCGAGAAGGTATTGAAATAAAACTACATATAAGAATATCAATTAAGCTAGGATGTTCATTTTTTTAACATCTAGTTATAAAAAGGTAAAATTTCATATTAGCATGGAAACTTCCATAAGAAAGTGTACTTACACACTAGGAAAATAAGACTCACACTATTTTATTATTCAATCTCAAACGACCAAAGGTATTATAATTACATGAATAACTGGAATTGCAATTCCAGAGGAAAATACACTTACATAAACTATAAGAATAAATGGAATTGTTTTTTAATATTTACTTGAAATTTTTAAATAATAAAAATCTAAATTGTAAAAATGATAATAACATTGAGAGATATACAAATTAACTTACCTTTAGTTTAAAAATGATAGACTTGAAAATATATATATATAGAGTCACAACCTTTTAGAATGGACTCGCCATCACCCGGCCATGAGATTCATAACAATCACAATTCAACATAAACCATTAAAATCACAAGAATTATATTGAAAAAAATATGAAAATTTAAATAATTTTTAGATCATTAAAATATAAAAAGAATTATATTTTAACAAGGAAAATAGTTAGAATTATATTGAAAAAAATATGAAAATTTAAATAATTTTTAGATCATTAAAATATAAAGAGAATTATATTTTAACAAGGAAAATAGTTGCAAAGTAGATAGTCCTCACTTCATTAAAAAAATAAGTTAAATGAAAATTTTATTATAAAGCGAAATTTGATTACACTAAACAATAAACTATGCTTACAATAATGAAACACGGGTTTAGCACATATTTACCAGTCTTAATTAGTGGAGTTGGGTACAATGAATTGTAATTAATACCAATTCAACTTCATTAGTTAAGTGTAATTAATACATAATGTTGAGTATAAAAAAAAAATAATGCATTATATAAAAACAAGAAGAGGGATAGTGAACTGCATTGAATGACGGTTAAGTGTTATGCTCCAAGTATCTAATCAAATTTTTTTATAATTGTGATAATTTAGAATAATCAAATATAATAATAATAATAAAGAATTTAAATATTTTAAAGAGGAGAATATTGAATTTAACTAAAAATAATAATAAGGAATTTAAATATTTTAAAAAGGAGAATATTAAATTTAATTAAATATAATAATAATAATAATGACTTTAAATATTTTAAAGAGAAGAATGTTGAATTAAATATTTTAAAGAGGTTAAGAAAAAGCATGGATCTAACACTAAATATAATAATAATAATAATAATAATTTATTTTTTAAGGTCACCAGTCAAGTCACACCAAATTGGTGTATGAGACCTCCTTGTTTGTGGGATAAGGGATCTCTTCCACCCAACGATTTGACTGATAAAATCTACAAAAATATACATAACAAATTTAACACTAAATATAATAATAATTATAACGAATTTAAATATTTTAAAGAAAAAAATATTGAATTTAAATATTTTAAAGAAGTGAAAAACATTAAATATAATAATAATTATAACGAATTTGAATATTTTAAGGAGAAAAATATTGAATTTAAATATTTTAAAGAGGTGAAAAAGAAAGCATGGATCTAACACTAAATATAATAATTAGAATGTCGAATTTAAATATTTTAAAGAGGAATTAAAAAGTGCAACTATGTTCCAATGATCTTAAGATCTTAGCTAGGGATAAAAAAATGCACAAATAAGGTCCATGTGTGGTGTGGGGTTGGAGTTCCCCGAATAAATTCTGTAAATAAGAAAACATTTCAATTATAGCCTTACCTAACAACCACAAAAGTATATCCAATAAAAAATAACGTACATATTATAACCCTTCATTTGTGAGTTGCCAAAACTACATTGGAAGGAAGCTCATCCTCAACGTCTCTAATAAAGACTGCCTTGATATAGAGATATATTAGCGAGGTGGATAATTATTATTATGATCTTATCTAAACTCCCGCTTAAATGAGGGAGATTATAAATAGACAATCTGTCAATGTTAGGAGAATTTGCTCTGAGTCAGCCTATTGATCCAGACTGGTCTACGTGTTGTCTAGCCGATACGTGAGTCAGTATAAATTGCAGTTACTCTAATAATAATAATTTTTTTTTAATTAATTTTTACAATTAATTTTTAATGGTAAAAAGAGCCAAAATAAATTCTCTAAGGTCAAATCACAATGCTCTTAATCAATCGGAAATTAAGTAATCGTAATTTCAGGGAAATAAGGTCAAATCACAATGCTCTTAACCAATCGGAAATTAACTAAGCGTAATTATAAAATTAGGAAAATAATTTTGTTCGTATTAAAGATTGGAAATTGAAAAAGAAATAAAACAAATTGGTCAGAAACATAGGTTATATAGTGCAGTGCGCTCCAAATGCACCTATTAATGCAACAAAAATGACCATGTAATACTCGGTCAATGATTGTTGACTGCGAAGTCGTTGCTATAGTCCCTCGCACAGGCACGGATTAAAAATGAATAAGAGGATTAATGTATGTATTAATGGAATGAAAATATAAATATGTATGAAAAATGAATAAGAGGATTAATGTATGTATTAACGGAATGAAGTTCTCTGAAAAGAGATGTTTACAATGATGATAAATTTTGCAGTTGTCTCCGTTTTTGGGGAATGGCACCATGCAATGCATTTTCTATGAGGTCATTGAATATAATCAACATAGATAATTATGTGTGAGTATCAAATAAACGAAAGGTGCAGCTGAATGAGATCAAGGGGCATTGGGCAAAGAGGCTTTCAAAATGAGATCAATGGTGTGCTCAATATAGAAAGACGGGGGCAGTCCTGTGGGTTGGAGAAAGACATTGACAACTTTTGGGAGTGGGGGAGCCATGTCTTGAGGTGTTGATTTGGTCAGATGGTTTGGTTTAATGGGGCGAACCAAACACAAGGAAACATGTTTGTTCATATTTACTTGCTTAACGGTTGCTTCTTTGGTCAGAGGTTGTGTGGAATGAGGGGTAGAGGAGGTGAGATCATAGGTGCATCCCTCATATTGCATGTGGTATTTATGGAAATTAGCATGATAAATAACATTTTGGGATGTTGGTAGGGGATTCCAAGTAATAAGTCAGTGAAATCTAAAGGAGAAACATCACACACCACAATATCCTGGAAAGGGGCAATAACAAAGGACACCTCACAACACCAAGAGATAGTGGGGAGAGGGCCTTGCTTTTGTACCCATCCAAGATGATATGGTTCAGAGTGCAAAGTAGTTGGGAGTTGTAGGCGTTGGAACAAGTCTTGAGCGATGAGGTTCTTTTGGCTTCCATTGTTTAGGATGAGAGTAGCAAATTTGTGCTTAATTTGACAATTGTGGGTAAACTGGGGCACATGAGAGGTGTCGTGTTCATTGGTGGTCATTATAATTAAATATGGGGCAAATTTTGTAGGATTTTCGAGAGAAACTACTTCAGGGGGGTTAGGGGAATTGGACTGAGCAACCTCTGCAAAAAGAGTATTGTTGGGGTGAAGGTTATGAAGTGCTCGACAGTTGGAAAAATCATGCAAGTTGGTCTTGTGGAAGGTACACCAGGGCATCATTCAATGTGTGGAGGTGGTGGTAGGGGTAACCTGATAAGGGCCAACAATAGAAGTGTCATATCTGGGTTGGGATGAGTGGATTCGAGGAGTCACTTTACGCCTGAAGAAATGCCTTGTCCAAGGAAGAACTCTCAAACAAATAAAATTCATGACGGATGCTTAAGAATAATCCAGAATTGAACTTGACAATCAATACCTCTTATGGATTGGTGATGTGGAGATGGATGCGTAGTTTGTAGAAGATGTTGATGTATCCATGTACAAACTGATTGGTCAGTTGTCAGAGCTGCAACCATCTGGTGAGGAGGTTTTGACAATAGCCCAGTGGGTAAAAGCCCTCTCTAAGAGCCTGGTAGAATCCATCCCACGTTGTAATGTGTAGTGTATGTGTCTCGACCGGGTCACCTTTATCCATGACCTAGGAATAAGTCTACATCTGAGTGTCCCACCATGTTTTCGCAATTCCCTTGAGTTGCAGACAGATGATCTGAAGATTCATGTCTTCCGTCATCTCAGGACATGTACGGAAGTATGTGGAAATACTACGAAGCCAAGAGTCAACATTCTCACCATTCATTTGTCCTGCAAACTTCGGTAATTAGAAGCGTGTATCGAGTTGCATAAGTGTTGGAGCTATGTGTTGTTGTAGACGGATTAGCTCTTGGAGAGCCATCATTAAATCATGAATTGGAGTTGTGGCAGTGGACGCGAAATCCTCTATAGATGGATCTCTTTGCGGAAAAATAGTTTTCATTCACCATGAATGTTGATTTATCATTGGATGTTTGGTGAAAGATGAATGTGTTGGAAACCTTGAGAAGGACGCACTCAAAGTCCTAAGAAGCATGTTTGGCTCTAAGAAAAAAAAATATTGTTGGATGGCCTCTCTTCTTAATTCTATGGATGAGTAGAAGTTGGCTTGGATCCAGGCTTTGATACCAATTGATCCACAATTCTATATGCAAAATTTAAAATGCACCAACATAATAGACTAGCAGAAGAATAAAATGTTGCACAATACAAATACGTAGAGAATGAAAGAGAACAATATGGGAATTGAGAAGTGAATGAACATCTATTGTATTTTCAGCAAGAAGACACCATTTTTATTAGATTGAGCGATTTTTGTTTACAACAACAACAAGAAACTTGTTGTTTTATTTCTGACTGACAAGCGTTGTTTCGCTCTGACTGACAAGAGTTGTTTCTCTTTTTATTTTAGTTAACTGCCTAACAGAAAAATCATGCTAATTATTTGTTAGAAGTTGCCCTGCTCAACTGGACTAGTGAGAGAAGTTTACAATAGTAACAACTATGCGAAGGGAGATGGGCTCCCTCTTTGATGGCTCAATATATTTAAACCCTCGAGAAAGCATTGAAATAAATCTACATATAAGAATATCAATTATGATGGGATGTTCATTTTTTTTTAGCATCTAGTTATAAAAAGGTGAAATTTTGTATTAACATGGAAACTTCCATAGCAAACTGTACTTACACACTAGGAAAATAAGGCTCACACAATTTTATTATTCAATCTCAAACGACCAAAGGTATTACAATTACATGAATAACTGGAATTGCCAGAGGAGGAAATTACATTTACATGAACTACACCTACATGAACTATAAGAATAAATGGAATTGTTTTTTAATATTTACTTGAAATATTTAAATAATAAAATTCTAAATTGTAAAAATGATAATAACATTGAGAGATATACAAATTAACTTACCTTTAGTTTAAAAATGATAAAGACTTGAAAAGATATATAAAGTCACAACCTTTTTTCTGTAATTAGAATGGACTCACCATTACCCCGCCATGAGATTCACAACAATCACAATTCAAGATAAACCATCAAAATCACGAGAATTATATTGAAAATGAATAAGAAGAAGATTCATGTCAGTGTTAATGGAATGAAAATTTAAATAAGTTCTAGACCATTAAAATATCACGAGAATTATATTTTAAAAATGAATAAGAGGATTAATTTATGTATTAATGGAATGAAAATATAAATAAGTTCTTTGAAAAGAGATGTTTACAATGATGATAAATTTTGCAGTTGTCCCAAGGGGAATGGCATCAGGCAATGCATTTCCTATGAGGTCATTGAATACAATCAACATAGATAATTATATGTGAGTATCAAATAAACATAAGTTGGTCAGGTGGGCTTGCTATCACATCAACTTCTTGGGGAGCGAGGTGGTATGAAGGGGCATTGGGCAAAGAGGCTTCCAGAATGAGATCAATGGTGTGCTCAATATAGAAATATGGGGGCAATCCCGTTGGTTGGGGAAAGACATTGACAATTTTTGGGAGTGGGGGAGCCATGTCTTGAGGTGTTGGTTTGGTTAGATGGTTTGGTTTAATGGGGTGAACCAAACATAAGGAAACATGTTTTTTCATATTTACTTGCTTAACGGTTGCTTGTTTGGTCAGAGGTTGTGTGGAGTGAGGGGTAGAGGAGGTGAGATCATAGGTGTGTCCCTCACATTGCATGTGGTATTTATGGAAATTAGCATGATAAATAACATTTTGGGATGTTGGTAGGGGATTCCAAGTAATAAGTCAACACAATCTAAAGGAGAAACATCACACACCACAATATCCGAGAAAGGGACAATAACGAAGGTCACCTCACAACATCGAGAGACAGTGAGGCATGTGCCTTGCTTTTGTACCCATCAAAGCTGATATGGTTCAGAGTACAGAGTAGTTGGGAGTTGTAGGCGTCGGAACAAGTCTTGGGCGATGAGGTTCTTTTGGCTTCCATTGTTTAGGATGAGAGTAGCAAATTCGTGCTTAATTTGACAATTGTGGGTAAACTGGGGCACATGAGAGGTGTCGTGTTCATTGGTGGTCATTAGAATTAAATATGGGACAAATTTTGTAGGGCTTTCGAGAGAAACGACTTCAGGGGGGTTAGGGGAATTGGACTGAGAGACCTCTGCAAAAAGAGTTTTGTTGGGGCGAAGGTTCTGAAGTGCCCGACAGTTGGAAAAATCATGCAAGTTGGTCTTGTGGAAGGTACACCAGGGCGTCATTCGATTTGTGGAGGCGGTGGTAAGGGTAACCTGATAAGGGCCAACAAAACGGTCATATTTGGGTTGGGATGAGTGGATTCGAGGAGTCACTTTACGCTCGACAGCCAAGGCCTGAAGAAATGCCTTGTCCAAGGAAGAAATCTCAAACAAATCAACGTCATGATGGATGCTTAAGAATAATCCAGAATTGAACTTGACAAACAATAACTCTTTTGGATCGGTGATGTGGAGCTGGATGTGTAGTTTGTAGAAGATGTTGATGTATCCATGTACAGACTGATTGGCCAGTTGTCAAAGCTGCAACCATCTAGCAAGGAGGTTTTGACGATAGCAAAGCGCTCTCTGAGAGCCTATCAGAATCCATCCCACGTTGTAATGTGCAGTGTATGTGTCTCGACCGGGTCACCTTTATCCATGACCTAGGAATAAGTGTACTGCTGAGTGTCCCACCATGTCTGCGCAATTCCCTTGAGTTGCAGACCGACGATCTAAAGATTCATGTCTTTTGTCATCTCAGGACATGTATGGAAGTATGTGGAAATACTACAAAGCCAAGAGTCAACATTCTCACCATTCATTTTTCCTGCAAACTTCAGTAATTAGAAGCATGTATTGAGTTGCATGGGTGTTGGAGCTCTGCATTGTTGCAGATGAATTAGCTCCTGGAGAGTCATCGTTAAATCCTGAATTGGAGTTGTGGCAGTGGATGCAGAATCCTCTGTAGATGGATCTCTTTGCGAAAACATAGTTTTCATTCACCATGAATGTCGATCTATCACTGGATGTTGGAGAATGGTGAAAGATGAATGTGTTGGAAACCTTGAGGAGGACACACTCGAAGTCCTGAGAAGGACGTTTGGCTCTAAGAAAAACAAAATTGTTGGATGGCCTCTCTTCTTAATTCCATGGATGAGCAGAAGTTGACTTGGATCTAGGCTCTGATACCAATTCATCCACAATTCTATATTCAAAATTTAAAATGCACCAACATAATACACTAGCAGAAGAATAAAATGTTGCACAATACAAATACGCAGAGAATGAAACAGAACAATATTGGAATTGAGAAGTGAATGAACATCTATTGCATTTTCAGCAAGAATACACCTTTTTTATCAGATTGAGCAATTTTTGTTTACAACAACAACAAGAAACTTGCTCCTTTGTTTCTGATTGACAAGCATTGTTTCGCTCTGACTGACAAGAGTTGTTTCACTTTTTATTTTAATTAACTACCTAATGAAAAAATCATGCTAATTATTTATTAGAAGTTGCCCTGCTCAGTTGGACTAGTGAGAAAAGTTTACAATAAAAACAACTATGCCAAGAAAGATGGGCTCTCTCTTTGGTGGCTCAATATATTTAGACCCTCTAAAAGGCATTGAAATAAAACTACATATAAGAATATCAATTAAGTTGGGAAGTTCATTTTTTTTTTTTAACATTTAGTTAACTTACTCTCTTAGTTCTAGTAAGTATCTCAAAAACAGAAGAATTCCATAACTATATAAACTAATCTTGCTAAGATAAACACAACTATAGTTATAAAAAGGTGAAATTCCATATTAGCATGGAAACTTCCATAGCAAAGTGTACTTACACACTAGGAAAATAAGGCTCACACAATTTTATTATTCAATCTCAAACGACCAAAGGTATTACACGTACATGAATAACTGGAATTGCGAGAGGAGGAAATTACAACTTACATGAACTGGAATTGTTTTTTAATATTTACTTAAATATTTAAATAATAAAAATCTAAATTTTAAAAATGATAATTTAACATTGAGAGATATACAAATTAACTTACCTTTAGTTTAAAAATGATAAAGACTTGAAAAGATATATAGAGTCACAACCTGTTTCTGTAATTAGAATGGACTCGCCATCACCCAGCCATGAGATTCACAACAATCACAATTCAAGATAAACCATTAAAATCACTAGAATTATATTGAAAATGAATAAGAAGATTCATGTCAGTATTAATGGAATGGAAATTTAAATAAGTTCTAGACCATTAAAATATCACGAGAATTATATTTTAAAAATGAATAAGAGGATTAATGTATGTATTAATGGAATGAAAATATAAATAAGTTCTCTAAAAAGAGATGTTTACAATGATGATAAATTTTGAGTTGTCTCAGCTCTTGGGAATGGTACTAGGCAATGCATTTCCTATGAGGTCATTGAATACAATCAACATAGATAATTATGTGTGAGTATCAAATAAACTAAAGGTGCATTTAAATAATATATGTTAAATCAAAATACATGAATGATGATTTCAACCCATCTTATAATGAGGATAAATTTTGCAGTCGTCTCAGCTCCTGGAGAATGGCTTTTCTAGTTTTAGTTTCCAGCCTTGTTGTGGCTTTTCTATCTGCCACTACATTTCCAAGTCCAGTGGCTACAAGTATGGGTAATTATCCAACCATTTATGTTGTTTCGTCGACTCTTCCTCCAACCATTATTGGGAGGGTACTTTCTCCGTCTAAAGCGCCTGCCACCTCAAGAGCTCTTCTTCCAACCACAACAACTCAGTTAGGAACATTGAGGCCTACTTCCTTCATTAAATTCATTAAACTATTTCCCTTAGGCTTGTTTTTTCAATTCCTTGCATCAGTCAATGATCTAGTTCTTTCATTAAATTCATTAAACTATTTCCCTAAGGCATGTTTTTTCAATTCCTTGCATCAGTGAGTTGTGTCTATTTTAGAGTGCAATTATTTCTCAGATGATCTTTTTGTAGTTTAAGAAAAAAGTGTGTTTGTTGGTGTCAAAGATGAATCATTTTGTAGTAATTATGAGATTTTCTCCATAGTGGGCAACTTTTTTAGATTCAGAAGGACGGGTGGTTGATTCAAAGGATTTAAAGAAAAGGATATTTCATGGAGGAATGTTGCATAGCCTACGCCAAGAGGTTTTTGTTTCTATGCTCACATTGTCATTTTTTACTTTGCTTGGTTCATATCCATGATTCTATTGCTTAGGTGTTCTTATGGTTGTAATGGACAAAATATCCTTTTGTAGGTTTGGACTTTCTTATTGGGATATGTTATCACATAGGGTTGTCAAGGGCCATAGGTGTGTGTCGATAGACCCAAGTCTATAGTCTTGCCCCATCTCTATCCTTTTCGCAAACCAAATCTTAATTTTTTTCCCCTTCAGCTTGTAAATCGTTCTTTGTTTGCCCTTGTTAATTTGTGCACCCTAGTTTTCCTTAAATATCTTATCCGAGTGAAATCTTGGCCCCAAGCCCCTTTGTTTTCTCCAAGGGCGAGCACTCGCATCCTGTGTTTTAGTCACTAGTTTCCTTGTTTTCTCAGCTCACAGCCAGTCGTCCAAATCCTTGATTGTGCAAGCCGCAGCCATGAACACGAACCACATCTTTCTTAGCAGTCTGTTTCGGGATTGAAGCATACGCAGAAGGCAGTTTTAATATTTCAACGACGAAGATTCCTAGAACAGTCCATATCAACGGCTCACGAGCATTTGGGAGTGCCAACTTGCGCGAAGTATAGCTCTAGAGAAAAAGGCCCCGAAGTGAGTATGAATCGTTGATCTTAAAGGGGTCAGGTGGCAGTCGATCCAAGCCTTTGGGTAAATGAGCTTCAGGAGATTTGAAATGAGAAATGCTTATAAGTCCTGAAGACCCGAAGAGTCGAGGCCTCCAAAGCATCAAATTTGTTGAAGTTGTCGAAGTGGCTAAAGGCCCAAAGTCTCGAAGGCCTGAAACATATATGAGTCGTTGATCAGCAAGAGCCACGCGTCATCAGATCTGTCACTCTGAGAGTTTTACTTTGAGAGTTTTAAAATGAGAAACATTGCAAAGTCTTGAAGGGCCAAATCCCGAAGCACCCGAAGATAATTTGAGCCGTCGATCAGTAGGAACCACGCCTCGCCAGATCCTTCGCTTCGAATAAAAGTAGCAGAAGACAAATGGATTTTGAGAATTGAAATTCCCGAAGGCCGATCCACGAAGCAAATCTCGGCCGTTGTTTTGAAGGGGAAGATTTGATCCACCAATCTAAAAAGCGCCAAAGATGAGCCTTTGATCAGAGGGCCTAATCTTAGATCGCAAGATCAACGCTCACGCCAAATTGTGGGGTCGGAAGGTGCGCACGTTTTAAAATCTCAGGGGTGGGACACAATCAGAACCATGGTTTTTAGAAAGGGACGTGTGGCGGTTCATGGTGAATTGCGGGGACAAAAGCGGTTTTCTTTTAGACCACCCTTGGTAGCGCCCGCAATCGTGCAATTGCGTAGGGTCATGACCCTAGGTCACATTGAAGATGGAGAGATGGAGAGGAGTTGCACCAAAGGCCGAGAGCACCTGTATTTGGTCACAGAAGAATTTATGCTTGGCCTCAAGGCATCAGGATTGACTCGAAGAAGTCGCGGGCACCGTTTGGAACATTCATGGGTGTCGGGCCTCATCATGATCCCGATGAAGGTAGTTAATGGAAATGGGGGTCGTGGTTGAGACCTTGTCTCACCCCATAAATGGAATGCGTGGAGAGAAGGGTCATGGGGGGCGATTGTCAGTCCAAAGCTCCCTGGTGGACGGATTTTCTCACAAAGCCCACACTGAGTCGGACTCGCGTCTAAAGTAAGAAGGCCTGCACAGTCTGATAGAGCAGGCATCGACTGAAAACTTTGAATGCAATGGTCTGATCACACTCCTGGTGGTTGCAGCAGTTCCGAGTATAAGTAGTTAGTTATGATATTTTGTTAAAGGTCGAATGGTTGAGCTAGGCCCCCTGCTATTATAATATTTCGATGAAGAACATTGGTTCTTTGGTTATGTCTTGACTTGAGACTTCTTGATTAATCTAAGTCAACTTTCTTACTCCATCTTATTTGCCTCTTATACTAAGAGAGTTCATGATTGACTGATTCACATGGATTGTTGTGATTGTATTATGATGAATGTTTGATTATAATGTTGTTATTATTTCTTTCAGTTTCCTTGAAATTTGAATCCAAGAGGATCTTGTGTTTAAGTTTTTCTTCCTTAGGCTGTTGGAAGGCTTGATGTTCATGGTAGACCTCTACACTTTTATCACCAAAGTCTTCCTCCTACTCACCTTTACTCCAACTTATTGACTGAAGTTGATCCAAGACCTCAATAGCTTACGCATACCAATCCATATTTCTGAGTTAGAACGTTATTTTCATTGAGTCTTTTCCATTTGGCCTTGTAAAACTCATTTACATTTATTGTATAAACTAATGGGTACTAGGATTACCTTATATGTAATCTGAGGGTGACTTCTAGTGCTAACAAGATATTATAAATTTGATTCAACCTATGCAGAATGCCAATATCTTTCATCCACAAAAAAAGAAGAGTACTAAATTCTGAAATCCCAGTGGAAGGTGAGAATATCCTATTTTCTAGGTTAATTTACTCTGGCAGTTGAATGACCTATCTTTTTATAAAGAGCATGATGCACATATTTTTATTGTTTATTATATATATTTTGGAATCTCCTCTACACTTGTATTTCTTTGGAAGTTGGACTAGTGAATTATGCTTATCAATTGCATTACAATTTTATTCATAGAAACTGGATTCTTGAATTGCTTTACAGATTTGGTGGGCTTCTCACTAAGTTGGGAGGGAAGAATCAACTTTAGTGCTACCTACAAACTGGATTCCCGACTTCTAGTCTGTAAACCGTTGAGGGGAGGGGTTATTTCTATAGGATATAAATTCAAGGGCTTCAAGGGAAAATTCAAGCACAAGTGGTTCAATACATATCTATTCATGGTACCGTTGTTATTAGTGATGACCACAAAGGTGATGCTAGTTTCCAGAAATTAAGAAGAATTTCAATTTTTTTGTCATGCAAAGAAATCAAACAAAATTTTCAAAGTATTTAGTATTTACTAGTATTAGCTATTTTTCAAAGCATTTACTAGTACTAAACATGTAATACAATATTATTAATATTTTGACAATTCCCTACTTGCAAACAATGACAGTAAATATGAATGACACAATGACAATCATCTATCTTACTAATGAATGATGAATAATGGTGGAACTCAATAGCAGGTGCATGAGTTGAACCTTTCAAAGTTGAAGCAAACAATAGAAGTTGTCAAACATATAAGGAGAAATATGAAAAATAGGATGTAGAAACAAAGCATCTAATAATTATAATTGATGATGGTGGTGGCGATGGACAAAGGTGATAAAAATTATTTCCAAAATTCATACATGCAGAGATTAGGCTGACTTATAGACTTGCCCTTCATTGGCCCTTTATTGATCATCTTGACAGTTGACTAGACATGAATTTAATGATATCTATTAATAGATGCAGAGCCATTGTCTTTAATGATATCTATTAATAGATGCAGAACCATTGCGGTCTTTCTCATAAAGAGCTTCATTAAACTTAGGAACTTAGGTTATTCAAAATTGGAAAAATGGGTTGTGTCAGGTCTTATTTAAGAACCTCAAAAAAAGTGTCAATGAAGATATTATATAATCAAAACTTAGGCTATGTAAACATTCATGAAAATATCTATGTAAACATTCACGAAAAAAGTTCGGCAATTAGAGTACAAACTTATTATCCAATCGTATGTTTGATAAATATAATTAAAATATTATAAAAAAAATTAACTATTTTACTCTTACTATGTATAACTTTGAAAAGCACAAAAATATATTTGATAAAAAAGAAAATAATTAAAAGTCAACAATGAATAGATCTCTAGAGTCCTAACATTCTTAGGGGACAAGAAAATTTGATGTAGAACCATTGATATGTCCATTGTCAAAATTTCTTTCAAAGAAAACAACATGGTAACTTACTATATCAAATTTTAGCAAAATAAAATATTTTCCATAAAAAAATACAATTAATATTTTCCATACAGAAAGTACAATTAATATTTCAATTGGATTGACTTACTAAATTCAGTTTCTTTTATACTTTGACATGACAAAACATAAGTTACAAATCTCTAACTTTTTTAATGTCTTAATATAATATATTTAAATACGTATTGAAAATGATTATTTTTTTAATTCTATAAAAATTATTTTGAATTAACTAAATTGCATATATTAATTATTAATATTGAAAAATCAAATTGTAATATAGATATTTGAAAAATCCTATTTTACATTAAAATAAATAATTTGAATATTTCAAAATTATAATTTTAACAAAAATTTAAAAATTAAATTCTAAAAAAATTCAAAGTCCTAAGACATAAAAAAAACCAACAAAATTAAAAACTTTATTATTAAAAATATAAATAACTTAATGGAAAGTAGTCATTACCATACCATGTAAATAGACAATGCAATTACAATTTTAATGAAAATAGAGACAATACTCGGTTAAGTTAAATGGCATGGAAGGCTTCTACATGACAAGTGCAAAATTCAAAATAAGTGGATGGTTTTTAATGTTACATTATTAGGACTTATCAATTTTGGTCACACAAATTTACTATACTTGTCAATACAACTTTATTAATAATTGAATAAGTAAATTGTTCAATTAAAGAATTAAAATGAAACACAATGATTAGATATATCTCCATTGTTCAATCTTTCACCATTCATCTATTTTCAAAATAAAAAATGCAACTAAGAAATAATAATCAAGGGTCATTTTCAAAATAAAAAATGCAACTAAGAAATAATAATGACTTCATGTGACTATTGAGAGGTTTTATTTGAAAAGTTTGATATTCTTTAATTATGGGCATGTTACCAAAAGTATGGCAAAGTGAGTTGTATGTATCAAATATAATAAAAAGTTTGGAACATTTTTAAAGTATTATAAAATGAAATAGTTATATGAGCAAAATTGAAAATAAAATAAAGATAAACAAGTAAAAAAAAATAGATAATATTACATCATTTTGTAAGAAGAAGATAAATTTTATTTTATACTTCTTGTTATTAATTTTGCTCATAGTGCCAACATTTTCAAAGTGTTTATGGAATACCCAAATGAATAATCTAAAACAATTATCTTCATTTTTTCAACTTATTTTCTTTACATTGATTTTTTTTCCAACTTATTTTTCCAATTACTTTGATTTTTTTTAACTTATTTTTATCACAATAATCTTTTTTTCCAATTTATTTTTTCTACTTTGTTTTATGAAAATATTTTTCTAAAAAAATACAAAATAAATAATTTAAAACATAAAAACAAATAACTTAAAACATGAAATTTGATGAATTATCCTTAGCATGTTAACTTTCTCAAACTAATGAATTAAAAAATAATAATAATAAAAGTGAAAGCCCATGCATCTATATCTTGAAGTTCTAAATGATAAGAGCC
The DNA here is from genome assembly GCA_000966675.3 of Picea glauca. Taxonomy (NCBI): domain Eukaryota; kingdom Viridiplantae; phylum Streptophyta; class Pinopsida; order Pinales; family Pinaceae; genus Picea; species Picea glauca. The sequence goes on along the minus strand of JZKD02S1357033.1, from coordinate 315,903 downwards.
AAAGGTGGTCCACCTATGTCTGCACTTTTGACAAGTATCTATTCAAGATTTAGTTCTCATATATATTATAATGGTTTAGCCTTCAATATTGCACGGTGACACTTTTTAGGTATTTGCATAAGATTTAGTTTTATATATGTATAATAATGTTTTAATGATGTGTCATTATTTATTATCATTTTTAAAAGAGAATATGGATATTTGGGAGTTTAAATTTTCATAGTTAATCATAATTTTGGAGAGATTTTTATATATGAAATATGCTATAGTTTAAAGTACCCAACATTTTGAGTGGGCACTGAACTTTATTTGATCCTCTCAAAATAATAATAGGATGGGAAACCAACATTTTTTTGTGTCAAATATATGGTAAGGATTACTTTGCATTGATAGCATCACAAATATCAATTATTAATTATATAAAATTGTAAAAAAATTATAATCAAATTTAGGTGATGACAAATCAAAAAAGTTTGAAATTGTAAAAGTTTAACCATCTTCCATTTCCAAACTCTAATATATTCATATCCAAAAATTTCACCACAAGAATATTAATAATTCTAAATCTTAAATCACTTTAACAATTAGTAGCAAAAAAATATAAAGAGGAAATGTATAGTTTTTAAAGTTGCTTCTAATTGATCGATCCTACAAATAATGGAAATGGAGATTCGTAGTTTTGATATAAAATTCATTCTTCATTAAAAACAACAATTTCATTAATTCAAAATTATAAGTTTGACAAAAATTACCTAACAAATTTCTAATAATAGCAAACCTGAAAATATAAAAAACTTAAAACATTTAATTATTAAATTTCATCAATTATTTTATTTTAATATATACTTTTTCTTTTGTAAGTGAGTGTAGGAATCTATATTACTGAAAATAATATGATACAAAAGGTGGGCCTCCTCATTTGCCAAGAAGGAAACTAGACCAGGGGGACCCTATTTGCGCACGTTGAAAGTAACGAGGGATGGTTCTGGTCTTCAGCCAAGGGAAACCAAACCAGATCTTCCATGTTCAGTTGGAAAAAAGATATACATAAAAGAAGAAACTAAAACTATCCTCCAAAACCAAAGCGTGAAAGATATCTAAGCTAACTTGACCAAGCCTAGTATTACTGCCTATAGGCTACCAAATCATTGATCCAGAACTATGAAGTGTTTCTACACCTGGGGGTGCTCCTTTTCGCCATTTGTCTGGCTCTTGTTTTCTTCCCGATGTGAGGTCATAGGAGTCTTCCTGATTTGAGTTGGTGCACCATGTCCATCGACAGGCGTGATGACCGTGTGATGGACATAGCATAGATAGAGGTGGAATTGGGTTTCCAATCACTCCAACATGCATTTATGGTCCTTCTCTACCTCTACTAATAGTTTGGTAATAGTTTCCAGATTGTTGATGCGACACAGGATCTCATCCAATATTTTCTTGTTTTCCTAGTTGTCCTCCTACCTAGATTCTTCCTTTTCTGAGATCACATTTCCGATCATCATCTTAGTTAGCCATGCCATCTCCACTGTTTTGTGGAAGAGGGTTTCCCTAGGTTGCGTGGCCCCTGGATTAGCTACCCAGTCCGCTTCATGTGCCAATGCATCCCGTGTTTTACCTTTGCACTTGTTCCTTAATTCCTTTTCCCATCGGGTGATGGTTTCCTTCCCCTTCGGTGCAACACGAGTTTGGAAGGTGCCCTCCAAATCTTTCACGGGCTGTGCCATTCTTTTTAGCCACCGCGGACTGTTCGGGACTTCCCGCCCAGGGGGTTCCTTTTCCCGTGTGTTTTCTTTAGACGTTCCACCCCAATTTTCTTGTCATGGCTCCTGTGTTGGTTACTCTGCATGTGCCTCAATTCCTAGGTATTCTTCAATTCCCTCCCCTTTACTCTGTGATAATCCTTGTTGTTGCGCTCCTTCTGATTGTGTTTGTTTCTGTTGTCCCTCTTCTTATTGATATTTCCTCGCTATGAGCCTATCCTTTCAGTCTTGGTTTGCTCGCAGTGATGTGCACTTAAGTCAATTTTCTTATTAAGGCTCGTATGATCATGATGGGTTATCCTTTGTTCATGTGCGATTACTGCCCATGCTCGCTTGTGATCTGTTTGTGCTACTCTCCGTACCTGTACTTGGCCTAGTGGATCGATCTCGGTTTTCATTTGCCCCACATGCCTTACATCTTTCGTTGCATCCAACTTGATGCTTGGCCTTTCACTCCTGCTTCCCCCACGCCTCTTATTGGAAAAAAGGCATTGCTTCTGGTCGGTCTTTTGCTGCTTATTATGCTCTTACATAATAATTAGTGGCGGAGTTTTAGGCACTCCTATCCTACCTAGGGCCCGCGTCCCTTCCGCGAGGCCTTGCGATATCCTCCTCGATGTGACCTTCCATGCTTAAACTGCCTTCATGATCTTTGGTCGCAAGGTGGTTGCAGTTTGTTCTGATTTGCCCATCTAGAATGTTGATCCAGGTGTCATCTAGTTCTGGACCTTCCTTGCAAAATCCCTCATTGGAGAGCTTGCTCGCTAGCACATTCGTTTACCTACGCACATAGTGCAACTCCACTATATTTAGAGTTCTCAGATGCTCCTGGATTTTCTGTAGGGAGTGTGCAAGGCACCAATGGCACTGAACCTTGCCCACTCTTGTGCCATTTTGGAGTCTCTTCATCGTGTTGATAACCAAGGTTGAGTCACCTTCCATGATGGTGTTCGTCATCCTTTTGCGACTTAAGATTTCAAGGCCTAGTTCCAGGGCTCCAAATTCTGCCGTGTTGTTGGTTGAGTTTCCCATGCTCCCAACATACAGTCGGATGATGTTGTCGTCATTGTCTCTTATCACTCCACCTACCCCTGCCACTCCTAGGTTTCCTTTTTTCTCCCTGTCAAAGTTCAGTTTGAAGAACCCTGACGGAGGGGAAGTCAAGTTGTGGAAAAGACCCCCTCCTCTCCAAGGGCTGCGCAACCTCCCGGTCTAGGATCTTCTCAAGACCGAACTGAAACAGTCTTCGATTCCCTACTGGAACCTCTCAGAAAATAATCCACGGGTCTTTGCAAAACTCCACTCGTGTGCACAAGCGCTAAGTGTAAGTATTCTCCACGTGACCAAGCCTTGTGACCACATGCTTATATGAAAAGGTGCATCGCGATTTCGCGTATCGGCTATATGAGTCAACCAACTCTCTGTCCTTTGAATTTCGAGTCCCGAAATTCCAACAAGGTCCTAATGCATGCTATATCCTCCCTTATCCTTCATTCATATGACCCTTCGCTATGACCTAGGGCCAATCCTTTTGATCGCGTTGGGATTTCGTGTATTGGGAACTCCCGATGTGATTCACCTTCGTTCTCTCGATCCTTCGATACCCGAAATTGCGAAATATTTGGATCAGATCAACGGTCCACACTGAATCTCCAACCAATGATTGTGATTGTGTCGTGATTTCGCGAATTTCACTCTACTTCTTCCAAATCTTTTGGTTTCGCGAAATTTCAATGACTCCTCGTGACTAACCAGTACGTTACTTCTCTGAGATCTAACAGCTTGTAAGATTTCGGCTCTTTTTGAATGAATCTTGACCCTCGATCTTATTCAATCTTCAAAATCTCTTTTCTGAAGGATTTCTCATGCTCAATCCTCCATACTTTTTCTTTCTTTGAACTTTATTTTTTTGCGCTCCACCTTTGAGCACTTCAACTCTTCAAAACTTAGAAATTTTTCTAAGTGTTTCCTCTTGAGACATAGAGCCACTACTCCTCCTGAGCTTTGTTCTCACGAGGTAACTTAAATCCTCGACTCCTCTTCTGAACACTGTAATTCTCAAGACTTTGAGGACCTTCAAAGTCTTATAGGCTTCAACATCTTGTCTGTTATCTCTTCTGAGCTTGAGACTTGAAACAAGCCTTTCTTTGACACTTGATTTCACTCTTCCTCCTAAGTTTTGGAACTTCTGAAAGGAAATTTCTTTTCGACTAACTCTCTTTGTCCTATGCAATGCACATCTTTCAAATCAAACAGAGTATTCAGTAACTCTGACTGTGCTATCTCCTGCAGCTATGTTCCTTCAAGGTATTCATCAACCTTGAGACTCCTTATTGAATTTATAATTCTTTTGGTGTACCCTCCTGGCACATTCTTCCTGAATTCAACATAGAACGTAGATATGTGTTATTTGCACTAGCTCACAGAGTTTCAAGACTTTGTTGTGCACTCCTTGCACAGCCTAAAGAACCCAGAAATAACTCAACAACTCTCAAAGACTAAGAATTCTATCTTAATCCTACAAATGAAAGTTAACATATACATCTACAACATATGTTGACATATAGATATCATTCAAAGAACACAGATAACATGAATACACATCATATGCAGGAAAATTGCTTTTCTTTGTATTAAGATCAATGTTTGTTTACAACTGTGTACAAGAATGGACTATCACAGAGTCTCGGTTCTTTTTTTTTTCTCGCTACTCTATCGCTATTCTTCTCTAATCTAATCTAATGTAAAAAAAACTCTCTTGATACAAAAGATCTCTCCCTTTTACAAAAGAGGGCTCTACGAGCTTATTCTCTCCACTGCCTTAGTACAATCACCGTTTCATTAAGACACTTTAAACTATGACTCATTACATTAAACAGAGATCCAGACCCAACACAGATCTGAACGTGCTTACAGTCAGTTATTCTGTTGAACCCATCCACACCTATCCAAAGGCATGGCTTTGTCATTTTATCAACCTTACACATAAATTCACGGAATTTAATAATTCAAATTTTGGAAATGAGAGGGTCAGTGCCTCTCATTATCTCCAAATGTGTGCGGACATGATTTTTTGTTGACGCATCTATTGAGATGAAAAGATGCTCATGCATCATACTCCACTTCTATGAAAAATTCATGAGCTCCTGCTCATGAGCACTCTAACTATGTTGAAATCTACCTGGATCCCAAATTTTTCTTTGGAACTGTCTACTTGCTCCTATGATTTGATGTTGTTGTTGGTGTTGCTTCCCTGCTGCTATGGCATGATCCCTTCTGTTCAACTTCTCCTTGCTAACAGTCTCCTCTGCTGACCTCAACATCAGATTTTTTATTTCTTCTATCACCTCTTCGAGCTGCTCCTGTGGTTGGCTCTTCTTATGCAGTCTTTTCTATTTCACTTCCTCCTCTCCATACTTATCAATAGACAAACCTACTTGATCTCTCATATTGTCTTCATCTCCTCTTGTGGCACTAATTTTCCACTCTGCTGCAAACTTCAATTCTGGAGTCCGCTTACTGAATTGTTGCTCAGCTTCTTCCTCTTCTGACTTATTACCTTCTACCATTTTTCCTTGTGCTGGTTTAGTTCCAGCTTCCTCCAGTTGTTCTTCAAACTAGAATTCTGCTTCATCTTTTGTTGCATGCTTCAGTGATGGATTCATCTTCTGTTCGGCTTCCTGGCTGAAATTTCCTAGCAATTATGTCGAATGCTCTTCTCTTGCAATATTCGTGACTATCTTCTGGAATCCATCTTCTGGTTCTGGATTGTTCAACCAATTCTCCATCATGATCAATTATATCTCTCATGGAGTGAGCATCTCAACTGTGTGCTCCTCTTCCGCTGGGGGAGACATCAATATCTGCTCCTTCTCCCCCTCTTTGATAGTCTCTGCTGGTTGTCTTTCTTCTATTGTTGCATCTGCAACACATGCTCTGGCCTCAAATGGGCTACTTCGTAGGACTACCTCAATTCCCCCAATGATCATAATTCTCCTCTAATATTCCTCCATCATCTCTCCTTGCTGATATGAACTCTCAGCTGAGTTCATGGGACTTTTAAACAGTCTCCCTTCACTCTCCTCGACCACTTGTCAACTTAGAATTTTTTTTCCTCTACTCTCTTGGTAGTTTATGACATCCTCCCATGATCCCATCTCATTTCCCACCTGGAAATATGAAACTTCATTACTGCTCCTCTGGAAGTATATGAGATCTTCCATTGATCTCTTTCCATTGCCCACCTGACAACTTGAAAGATCACTTATGCCCCCCTGGCAGTGTATGATATCCTCTGCTAATCTCATATCATTTCCCACCTAGCAATATAAATTTACATTTATTTCCTCCTGATAGTCTATGATATCTCCCAAAGATCTCATGTCCTCATCATCACTGAGAACCTTCTCAGTTTCTGGCTCACAGATGTGAACCACTTCCTCTTCTGTGTCACTGAGGTTTTTAGCATGCCTCAACCACCTTTTCAATATTTGTTATTGCCTTCTGGACATCAACTTTTGGACAAGCCATTTTTCTTTCGTCTTCAAAGGCCATTCATATGTCCAGTGTACCTTTGCATCCTGTTGCATATTCAATTCTAGTCTCTCCATCTTTTCTTTTATTTCTGTGAGCTCTTTATTTATCTCAACTTTGTTTTTTTGCTGGTGGTCCTTGCCCTGACCACCCAGATGGCCTTCAGAAGCAATTTTCCACCCTTTGTTTTCACTTCATATAGCTTTATACCATTTATTGCACACCTTGCTAGAAATCATACACGGAGCATCAATACTCTGTCTCCTTCATGTATCTCGCCCTTGTCTGCCATCTGCAAACAAAATTTTGTCTTTCTGCTCTTTCTCTTTCGCCTGAAATCTACAAATGAAAATTTCTGCTCTGACACCAGTTGATGGTATCAGTGTATTCTCTTTATCTACCCTCTACTACAGAAATTAAAAATCTGAGCTCTGATACCACTTTCTGCAAACCCCCTCCTCCCCAAGGGCTGCACAGCCTCCCAGTCTAGGATATTCTCAAGACTGAACTGAAACAATCTTTGATTCCCTACTAGAACCTCTCAAAAAACAATCCATAGGTCTTTGCAAAACTCCACTCACGTGCACAAGCGCTAAGTGTAAGTCTTCTCCACGTGACCAAGCCTTGTGACCACACGCTTATCTGAAAAGGTGCGTCACAATTTCGCGTATCGACTATATGAGTTAACCGACTCTCCATCCTTTGACTTCCGAGTCTCGAGATTTCGAGAAGGGCCTAATGCATGCTAGCTCCTCCCTTATCCTTCATCCATATGACCCTTCGCTATGAATTGGGGCCAATCCTTTCAAGCGCGTCGAGATTTTGCATATCGAGAACTTCCGATGTGATTCACCTCCATTCTCTCGATCCTTCGATACCCGAAATTGTGAAATATTCAGATCAGATCAACGGTCCACACTGGCTCTCCAGCCAATGATTGTGATTGTGTCGCGATTTCATGAATTTCACTCTACCTCTTCCAAATCTTTTGGTTTCACGAAATTTCGATGACTCCTCGTGACTAACCAGTGCGCTACTTCTCCGAGATCTAACGACTTGTAATATTTCGGCTCTTTCTGAATGGATCTTGACCCTCGATCTTATTCAATCTTCAAAATCTCTTTTCTGAAGGATTTATCCCGCTCAATCCTCCATACTTGTTCTTTCTTCAAACTTCAGTTTTCTGCGCTCCACCTTTGAGCACTTCAACTCTTCAAAACTTAGAAATTTTTCCAAGTGTTTCCTCTCGAGACTTAGATCCACTACTCCTCCTAAGCTTTGTTCTCGCGAGGTAACTTAAATCCTTGACTCCTCTTCTGAACATTGTAATTCTCAAGACTTCAAGGACCTTCAAAGTCTTATAGGCTTCGACGTCTTGTTCTCTATCTCTTCTGAGATTGAGACTTGAAACAAGCCTTGCTTTGATGCTTGATTTCACTCTTCCTCTTGAGTTTTGGAACTTCTAAAAGGAAAGTTATTTTCGACTAACTCCCTTTATCCTACGCAATGCACTTCTTGCAAATCAAACAGAGTATTCAGTAACTTTGACTGTGCTATCTTTTGCACCTATGTTCCTTCAAGGTATTCAACAACCTTGAGACTCCTTCTTGAATTTATAATTCTTTTGGTGTACCCTCATGGCACGTTCTTCCTGAATTCAACACAGAACGCAGATGTGCGCTCTTTGCACTAGCTCACAGAGTTTCAAGACTCTGTTGTGCACTCCTTGCATAGCCTAAAGAACCTAGAAATAACTCAACAACTCTCAAAGACTAAGAAGTCTATCTTAATCCTACATATGAAATTTAACATATAGATCTACAACATATGTTGACATACATATATCATTCAAAGAACACAGATAACATAAATACACATCATATGCAGGAAAAACTGATTTTCTTTGTATTAAGATCAATGTTTGTTTACAACTGTGTACAAGACTGGACTATCACAGAGTCCTAGTTCTTTTTTCCTCTCGCTACTCTATCACTATTCTTCTCTAATCTAATCTAATGTAAAAAAAACTCTCTTGATACAAAAGATCTCTCTCCTTTTTACAAAAAAGGGCTCTATGAGCTTATCCTCTCCACCGCCTTAGTACAATCACTTTTTCATTAAGACACCTTAACCTATGACTCATTACATTAAACAGAGATCCAGACCCAACACGGATCTGAACCTGCTTACAGTTGGTTATTCTGTTGAACCCATCCACACTTATCCAAAGGCATGGCTTTGGCGTTTTATCAACCTTACACATAAATTCACAGAATTTTATAATTCGAATTTTGAAAATGAGAGGGTCAGTGCCTCTCCTTATCTCCAAATGTGTGTTGACGTGTTAATTTGTTGATGCATCCATCGAGGTGGAAAGATGCTCCTGCATCAAGTTGCGGGTTCCTATCTGGAGTTGCGGGTTGCGCCCTACAGGTAGGTTGTTGCACCAATCTTTTAGTTGAAAAAAGTCCAGGATACAGGAGTCTTGGTCAGTGAGTTGCGCTTTCTCCGTCTTGCAGTTGCGTCTCTGCACCGTTTCTCTTATTTGAGAGACTATTGTCTCATTTATCCTTTCTGTCGGTATACTTTCATTCCTGAAGATGCGTCGGTTCCATTCTTTCCATATTGCCCAGATGATCATCCCCGACATTAGATTCCAACAGAGGTTCAAAATTTCATTTTCACTGTAACCCTCATTCCAGTTGTTGATGGTTGTGTTGATGTTCTCCCAGATCCTATTGGATTGGTGGAAGATGTCTGTCGCCCAATCCCAAATCTTTGTTGTGCAATTGCATTCCTCCAGGAGATGGTTACTTGTTTCCTCCTTGTCTAGACAGAGATGGCAGCAAGAGGGACCTATGAAACCCCTTTTCATGAGGTTCTCCCAAGTTAGAATTCAATTGTGTAGAACTAGCCATTTGAACATTTTGATTTTTGGCCATTGGGGGATTTTCCAAATTTTTTCCCACTGTTGCTCCGGGTTTTCTTGGTCCTAACCCGCGATGTAGTACCGTGCTTCTTTTAAGTTGAATTCACCCCCATTTTTCCTGCCCCACCTCAATTCATTCTCTTCTTCTGAGACCCCAATTTTCCTTTTTCCCAATTCCTCCTCCACCTCTTTCGTTATTGTTTCGATCCAGGTTCTATTTTGTGAGTTAAGTTTGTCCCAGATCCTCCATCTGGCGCTGCCATCCCTTTGCTTCCAGTAATGATGGATTTTTGTTTTTCCTTGCCCAATCATTTTCTGTTGAAGCTCATCCCTATTCGGATTTTCCATTCTGGGTTCATGTTGCCATGCATCCTTCCAAAACCTTGTTGTTATACCATTTCTACTTTCCAGAAGTCGTGTTTCTGGATCCAGTTCTTATTTCGCCAGGCAAGATTCTAGATGGTTGATCCCTCCCTTGTGCCCATGAACTGAATTCGCTCTTGGTCATCTATATTCAAGGCATACTTGGCCTTCCAGAGGTTTTCCCATGGTACCGATTTGTCTTTTACCCATCTCCACCAGAGCTTTGCCCCGTAGGCTTCGTTGGTTACATGTGGGTCCTATAACCCCAAACCACCTTTACTTTTTGGTCTGCATACCTTATCCTAGGCCACCAGGGCCCATTTCTTTTTATGTTTTGCACCGCGCCATAGGAATTCTCGTTGAATGGATCTTATCTTTTGTAAAATTCCTTTGGGGGTTGGGAACACTGACATCATATATGCCGGAATTGCTTGAAGAACAATTTTGGTGAGGATAAGCCTTCCGACCAGGTTTAAGGCTCTATAAGTCCAATTTTTTACCCTCTCCTACAGTTTGCTAATAAATCCTTCCCATGTAGCCTTTGTGCAGGCTTTGTCCATCAGGGGGATTCCCAAGTATTTCGTTGGGAGCCTTTTATGTTCAAACCCCAGAATGTTGGCCAAGTTGCGCTGAATTTCTGGATTAGTGTTGAAGAAATATATCATGGATTTGGAGTGGTTGATTTCCTCCCCCAAGGCTTCCCCAAAGTATTTTAAGATTCTTTTAAATGCCTTTGCTTCCTTAACTATGGGTGTGCCATGGAGTAGGGTATCATCAACGAACTATTGGTGTGTGGAGGTTGGACAATTTTCAAAAGGTTTGATGCATTTTATTTCACCGGTTGCAGTTGCACTTTTAATGCTTCTACTTATCCCTTCCATCATTAAAATGAATGGGAAGGGGGACAACGGGTTCCCTTGTCTTATGCATCTGGATGGACAAAAACTTTTGGCTGGGGCCCCATAGATTAGTAGCGAATAGTTGTCGTTGAGACTAGAGTGACTATCGAGTTGATCCAGTGTTGGTCGAACCCAAACGCTTCCAACGTCTTGGCCATGTAGTGCCATCTTATTTTTTCATAAGCCTTTGCCATATTAAGTTAGATTATCATTCCCTCTCTCCTTTGGATTTTCAGCGTGTGAATGATCTCATGGGCTTGGATGATATTGTCCAGGATTTGTCTTCCTTCCACAAAACTCATCTATTCCCGTGAAATCAGTGTGGGAAGGAGTGGCTTCAGTCTATTGGCTATGACTTTGGAGATTATCTTGTAAACTACATTGCATAAAGCTATGGGCCTGTAGCGGTCTGGGGTTCTAGCTTCATTTTCTTTCAAGATTAGAGTGATCATTGTGGCATTTAAGGCTTTTAGGATGGATGTCGATCGCCTGGAGTCCTCCACCACCTTGTAAATACCATGCTTAAGCACTTCCCAGTAGGCTTTGAAGAATTCCAGTGTGAATCCATTCAGGCCTGGGGCCTTTCCATTGGGCATCTCGTGGAACACTTGGTCAATTTCTTCCTTTGCAATGGGTTTGCTTAGGCCAAAATTTTGCTCCTCTGTAACCAGTGTGGGGATGTGCTGAATTATTCTTTGTATGGCCTCAGATCTGTCTTGGTTGGGTTCCTGGGCTATCCCCTAGAATTAGTTGACCAGTGTATTCTCAATGTCTTGGTGGGATTCTCTTTCGATCCTGTCCCGATCCCTAATCTTCAAGATTTTGTTATGGGATCTTCTTGCAATAGTTGTTCTATGAAAAAACTTTGTATTCCTCTCCCCTTCCTTTAGCCACCTTATTCTGGACTTTTGGCGCCACAAGATTTCTTCCTGCTGGCATCTTGCTTCCCATTCCTATGTCATTTGGATCTCTTCCTTTTTTTCGATCCTCTGTGTATCCCTCTTCGATACACTATTTGTGTAGATTCCTCATTCTATCCTTGGTGCTCTTTTTCCCCTGGTTTATATTTCCAAAGACTTCCTTGTTCCACTCCTTGAGTTTTTGTTTGATGTACTTGAGTTTTTTGTAAAGTTTGAACATCCTTGTCCCTTGATCCGGTAGTTCCTCCCGCCACCATTGGTTGATGTTCTCCTTGAAGGTGGGATGGTCGATCAAGAATTTCTAAAATCTAAATGGTCTGTTCTTCGGCGTGGTTTGAAAAATTGCTTCCAGTTGAACTGGCCAGTGATTTGATCCCCCCTAAGGGAGGATGCTGCAGTCCAAAGTTAGTCCCTGCAACATGATTGATTCTGACACCAAGAATCTGTCTAGCCTTGTAGCTACTTGGTGGTGACCTAGTCTTTTGTTGTTCCAGGTGAACTGACCATTGTTGGTCCTGATATCCACGAGCTTCATTGTGTCAATGAATGCTGAGAATTCTTCTGCATCTCTGTCCAGTCTCCTGGTTCCCCCTTTTTTCTCAGCGAGTGTGGTGATGATGTTGAAATCCCCTACCACGATCCAATGGGGGTTGTGGGTGCTATCCTTTAAATTCTCTAGGTCGAGAAGCAATCTCCTTTTTTCCTCCATCACCTGGGGGCCATACACATTAGTGCATAGAATTTCCTCTGTGTTCCCTATAATTTGCATTTTAACCGAAAGTGTGTGTCTCGTGGCTTCTGCTGCAAGTAGGTTCACCGATTGTGGATTCCACAAGGTGAGGATACTCCCACCATCTGTTGGATTTTGACAACCAACATCTTGTACTTACTCCAGTGTTTTTTACTGATTGCTTCCATTCTGTCTAAAGTGCATTTTGTCTCTTGAATGAAACATAGGTCAAGTTGTTCCTTTCTCAGTCTATTTTTAAGGATTCATTGATTTCTTAGGTTGTTTAGGCCTCTTATATTCCACGTTATAATCTTCATTTAAACATGTGGTGAGGAGCTGGGGAAGAGAATATTTAATCTTACCTGAGTTTATCAATAGAGTTCCTAGTTCTTGTAGGGCTACACTATTTGATTTTCTGCCTTTCTTTCTCCTTACCTTCTTGGGTGAGTGTTGTGGATGTCCTTCACCTGTTTTGATTCCCAAGTGTCCTATCTCACCATGCATGTGCTTGATCCCTCTGGATTTCGCTTCCTCCCATAGGAGGAAGAGATATTGAATGCAATCAAGTTGCTCTGCTGACACATTGTCTACTCCCTGCCTTTTCCATTGCTCCAGTATATTCGGTATATCTATTCCTTCCCTTTCCATAATGTCTCTGTGATCTGGGTCCTCTGTTCCTACCTCACTTGGAGTCATCTCTGAATTCTCATCTGCTTCCTGCATTGGGGTGTTGGTATCTTCATTTCCTCCTTCCCTGGGACTTGTTCTACCTCCCTATTCTCCTTTGTTGCTTGGAGTTTATGTGTTCTCCTGAGTTGCGTGTTCACTTGCTTCCTTATCATTCGTCTTTTCCTTCCCTCCTTCTTCTCCTTGGGTGGGCCCGACCCTTCCTTCTGTTCTAAGCCTGACTTCTGGGTTGCTTCTTTTAGGGGCCTTGCCTTGTCTCTTGTTTCCTCTACGTTTGTGATTTGGCCTCACAAAATGGTCATCATCCTGTTGTGGCTTGGTGTTTTCCGATTCTTGTTTTTTGTTAAGAGGGCATTCTCTTAGTAGGTGTCCATGTTCATGGCATCTTCTGCATCGAAACAGGATATGCTCATAGTCTATGCTTTGTATCCATTCCTCATCTCTAAACTCCAGGCTTATGGCTTTTGGGAGTGACCCCAAAACATCCATCTCTATGCAAATCCTTGCGTAGGATGTATATCTGTCTTTTAGGGTAGCTTCTGATGTCTTGACATATTTTTCGAGCTTGTTCCCTATGGATTTGAAGGTGGATGGCAGCTAGTAGTCTAGTGGTAGGGAGTAAAGCTTTAGCCAGATTGGGACATTTTTAAAGGTTTTTTTCTTTGGGGGGAAGTTTTCTTTCCATGGACAAATGTACAACCCCGTTGAAGCATGGAAATATGCCCCCCCCATCAAAGACTTTATCCATGTCCTCTAGGTTCATAAAGACCGCTGTTAAGAATCCTTTCGAGCCCAGGTGGAGTTCCACTTCTCCACTTGGCTTCCAATGGTATTTTATCGAGTTGTGCAATGTTTTTTTTGTGGGCCACAGACCCATGAACTTGCAGATCAGTGCATGTGTCTTCATCTGATCCCGGAAGAGTTGTGTTTGGGGGTCTTCTATTATAACCTTGGGTATCAGTGTTGTTTTGGGTTTACATGGGTTGCGCCCATCTCCCCCACTAGGGTTCATCGTTGCTTCCGCATCGTTTTGGGCTTCTCTAGCTCCTTCCCCCACGCGATCACTTTTTCCTTGGTTTCCCTCTTGATTGTTTTCCAATCATGATCCCGAGGTGCCTGTCAGAGGTTCCTTGAAACCGCGGCCTCGTGGGCCTTTCCCTCTGTCCACCACTACCTTCTTGTATGAAGGGATTGCATTCCCTCCCCCTTTGATGATCATATTGGTCGTTGCTGAGACCGCGACTGTTAAACCCTAGCTTGAAAATTTCTCTAGAACCATAACTCTTCGATCCCTTGATGGATAGTTCTTAAGTATTTTAATATATACTTATATATTTAAAAAACTACTTTTATATAAACAAATTAAATCACACTCTCATCTTTGGTACTCCATTCCATGTTTAGTTTTCTTCTCCATTTGTTAAGTGAGCGAGCACTATTATAAAGGTTCACTATGATGTAGTTGCATCAATTTCCAAGGAGTTTTCTTTCTATCTTAGTTGAAACCACAATCATCTTATTTTTAAGGAAATTTGGTTTTGATTAGTCTAGAAAAGTGAGAATCATTAATCTAATATGGAATCAGTTAACCACGTTTAAATTTATTTATAATCAGAATTTTTGATTAATTTTAAAAAATTTAAATTTTCACAATTTTTCATAATAATAAAAATAATTTGAAGAAACGTTCCCATCTTAAATCTCTCACACAGATTAGACTCTTAACAAAAATGGAAAAATCTACTGTCTACTCAAAAAACTGTTATAGGAAAATATCTAATCAAGTTACAGAAAAACATGGAGATCGAATCAAGAAAGGCGGGTTATCGATCCCATATCTTTCACATGCTAAGCGAGCCATCTGCCCTTTAAGCTACATCCCCAAGTAGAGAATAGCCCAATTTAATCCAAAATCCAGAGTATATAATTAAAAAAAAAATGTACCAGTGAAAATCTGCTTTAAAAACAGTGCCCTCGATTACAGTAAGCAAATTTGCCACGCGTACCAGCTACACTGCCATTCGCTGAATGAATGATCTGGAAAATGACGAATTTACAGAGCCATTCTATGAATGAATGATTTGGAAAAATTATTAGTTAAAAACTGGAAAATGACGAATTTACAATGCCACAGGCTGCATGAATGTTCTGGAAAAATGATTAGTAATTAGTTTAATGCAAAAACTAATAAAATACGAGAAGAACTCGGGGCTCAGAAGCACCATTTTCAGCGTTGATATCGAACTGAGTATCAACGAACTTGGAAGGAGCTGCGAGCCGTGTAACCTCTGAAGCTACATCCCCAAACAGAGAATAGTGTTAGGAAAACAATGGATAAATGAAATTTTTGGTTGACCAGAAGTTACGTTTTTCTGTGTAAAGTTGGTCAAATTCCTCTATTAATAAATTAAACTTGACAATTAAATCAGGGAAGTGAGCAATTCATCTCACACATTTTTCTCATTTATTTGTGTTTCTAATTTGGTATCAGTGCTGGTAGCTTTGGGTGTAAGTCGTTCATGGGAGGGCTCATAATATTTATTGGAAGAAACTTGTATTTGAAGGAGCCTGTAGCAAGAGCTGAGGAGTTTTGATTAGCCCATGACAATATTGGAGATTTGTGCCTGAGTTTGAAGAGGACGTGGAAAAATAACCAGCATGCAAGAGTAAAAGTTACCATTGTAAGATCAGATGCATTAGGAAGGCGAAAATCTTAACAAGGCTTCTAGCACTTCAAAATCAGTACTCGTTTTTTCATTATCTGTGATTCCAGGGCTGTAATAAAAAACTTCTCATATATTTTAGAATAGGGTAACATAACTTAAAAACTTGTGGTTTTTGGTGAATGAGGTACCTCAAAAACACACCACTGCTTATGTCTACAGTCTATTAAAAGAGGAGCTTGTGGTTCTCGGTAAATGTGTGTTATGTCTACAGTCTTTTAAAAGTTTGTAGTTTTTGGTGAATACAGTGCCCCAAGAACACCACCATTGGTTAAGTTTACAGTCCGCTACAATGGTTTTCTAGTCTCAAGCAATCTTATCACCAATAGATCGAGAGATAGCTCAGAACTAATGGTTGTGTGATGGAGCTCACTTTATTAGATTTCAGAAGTAAATAACTATGTCCTATGTTTTCATAAGCTTCTTGGAAAAACAAAATTTGAGATATGTAGAAATTAGTTAGGAGTTGTAGATAATTCATTTTTTTTATTAAGGAGGAGTGTGAGGAAAATAGTGAATAAATAAAACTTTTAGTTGTCCAAATTACCAGATTTTTATAACATTTGTTACAAATTCATTTATTAATAAATTCAGAGTTTTTCCATGGAAGATACTAGTTTATGAGATGTTCACATCCATTATAAAAAATGAGACTATAGGAGTATGCAAGCCCACAAACTAAAATCATTATTACATGTAAAGGGACAGTTGTGAGGATAATGTCGTTGAGAAGGCTCATATCTTCCACATAAGAATGAATGCATAGTTGGTCGATATTAATACCTCGATACCTGTTAAATTCTTTGCGGGAAAGAATGAGTGACTGCCTCAACCAGAGAAGTAATGAAGGGGACCATAGATATTCTTTGCAAGAAAGAATGAGTTTCTTCCTCAACGAGAGAAGCAATCAAGGGTACCATAGATATTGGGGAAATCTGGAAATTGAAAAGATTTTGTATAACACCCTTCCTACCAACCATCCAAAATCCCACAATCTATAGTATAACACCCTTCCTACCAACCATCTAAAATCCCACAATTTATTATAGATTAGACATTGACCTTACTTCCAATGCAAAATTGGTTTGTAGGTTCTTTGTGATCTTTCGTTGTAGATAATTAATGAAGGAGCACTTAGACCCTATTGGCATTGTGATACAAGCAAAAGAGTTCTATTAGAGTGATAATGAAGGAGTTTTAGTCAGTGCTAGCTTAAATACAATAATGGGAAATAATATAAATCAGAAAGATAGGGAAGGCCTTCAACATAACATTAATCATGTTTGATGTTCAAAAATTAATTCTGTTTCAAATGGAATTCGAATTTTTTTTTCTTTTGTTCACCATAGATCATACCATGGAATTACATTAAGATTGGATGTTAAAATGCCAATCATAACTTTTATATAAAAGTAATTTGGTAATATCATTGCTCTTATCACTAGCAATGCTAGAAACTCTCATGCAATAAATATAAATATATACATATACATATACATATATCACTTCACACCTCAAATTCCTTAAGCTATCATTGGAGTTGTTGGCATTGATTCCATATTCCCAATTTATTTTTTACCATTATGAGATATAATTATTAGCATCTCCATCTCATGTCACATGAAAATTTTCAAATTTGAGATCCTCTATTTCCAACAGGTTTTGAAGCCATCTCCTTCAATTTCTTGGTGAATGGATGAGAAATATCATCCATCATTCTCATGAAAATTGTTGGTGCATTATTCAAGCCAAAGGACATGGCCAACCATTTCAAGGAACCTTCACTAGACTTGAAGGTTATCTTCTGCACCAGGTGATGTTAGTAGGATTGTTTGGCTTCTAGTGATAGCCTAACTTAAGATTAATCTTGCTGAAAAAGTTGGCACCTTTGAGAAGATCATCGATCTAGGGGATCATGTACCAATTCTTCATTTTGATTTTGTTTAAGGCCCTATAGTCAATACAAAATAGGCATATTCTATCCTTCTTTTGAACCAACACAATCAAGCTCCCAAAGGGTGAGGTGTTTGGTCAATTGTACCCCTTTTGTATTAGCTCTTGAATCTAGTGTTTGATCTCATCATTCTTCAGAATAAAGAAACCATGTATAGGGCCATTGGGTAGAGAGGATCCATTGTCAAATTAATTTCATGATTTCCTTCATAGTGCAAAGGTTTCCAATAGGTGAGGTGAACATGTCTTTGTATTCTTCCCCCGATTAATCTACCTTTCCCTACTGCTCAAAGGGACCCCTTGCAAAGGCCTTGGAAATAGAGATAATTTTTCTTCCTCCTTTCTATTGTATCATAAAGAGGAAAAATATCTCAGTCCAAGAGATTACATTCTTGCACTTCTTAGCAATGATAAGAAAGACTTCAGTAATTAGGGCTATCTATAGTACCGTAAAGTTGGTAAGTTGGTCTCCTAGAACAACAATGACACTATGTGTCAACCTAGAGTAGTAAACAAAATGAAACATCCACATATATGGTTGTCCTAAAAGAACATCATAAACTTCAAGTATTTGATGTCTCACAGTACCTCATATTTGAAGTGATTGATGTCATATTACAAGCAACCTTGCATACTAATGTGGATGTCTCATTCCTACCTCAACGAACTAATGGTGTATGGATAGGGGTGCAAGGTCGTTGGCATCTTCAAATTCTTAATGAACACAACTGAGATTAGGTTCTCTTAGTTGTTTCTACCAACAGTGAAATGTAGCAGTATCCCCTTCACCTACATCTATGAGTGGAAGAGGTTCTCACCTTCCTTAGGCTCCTCTAGTTCCTCTAACTAGACCTTTAAGGTGGTGATAACATTCAGTTCCACATCGGTCGTCCATTCCCCTATCCATGGGATTTGATGGCATCGAGGATAATTCAAATTCATGGGCTTTAAGCTCAACTAATAACAAAGGAAATGAAATTAATGGAGAAAAGGGTCATTGAGAAAAGGTTCACTTGCTCAACGACCCTATGGTTGTTGAACAAGATAAAAAGGGTAGCATTCAATCATTGAACAAAGGGAAGACTAACACATCGAAAAAGAGGAGAACTCAAGTGCCAAGCAAATAAGGGACACATGTCAACAAAGAGAATGTCATGGGAAAGTTTGTGTTAGATTAGGCCAAGAGTGTGTAGAGTGTATGATTTTTTCATATCATTGTTGTGCATGGAAGTAGGCAGCTAAGACAATAGAGAGGCCACGACACCCCATTAGCACATATGTTGAACAACCAACCATTTCCATTTAGCATTGGGGCTCGAAACTTGAAAGTGCACATTAGTGCCTTTTTCCATAGTGAGTAATAAATGAACAAAGTAGGGGTCCTACTTATAATCCTCTCCATAGGAAGGAATGCATGAGGCTAAGAGAAAAACACATGATATAATCATTTATGTAGATTCTCCTATACTTAGGATGGCCAACGATGTGCTTGCAACCATTGTAATCTTGAGGGAAAAGGGGATCTCCCAATTACCAATTTTTAATTATCCATCATGGAGATCACCTCTCTCTTAAAATGAAATAAAGGGGCCACCCATGAAACTACCAAAATATTAAACATTACTATGGAAGATTGTGGAGGGTTCCAAGAACTTGTCCATGAAAGGTACTAGATTTTAATAAAGTGCTCATGTCTTTTATCAGAAAAATATATCGTAGGAGTATGTAAGCTCACAAATTGAAATGGGTATTGCATACAAAGCGAGAATTACAAGGACCGGGTAGGTCAGAATGCTCATATCATCCACATAAGGATGAATGTTCAATTAATCAACATTAATATGTCCATATCTCCTGAAGTTGTTTGTAAGAAAGAGTTATTGATTTCCTTGATGAGAAGTAATTAAGGGGACCATAGATCTTGGGGAAATCTGATGGCCAATGAGATTTTCTCTGACACACTCCCACCAACCATCCAAAATATCATATGTTGTTGATCTATGATAGATTGGAAGGTGACTTTGATTCTAACACAAAATTGGTTGGAAGGCTCTATGTGATCTCATTGTGGATAACTAACGAAGGATCCCTTAGACCCCATTGGCATTGTGCTACCACTAAAGGATTTATAATGGAGGTGCTCAACATGTTTCTTGTAGCTATTGAACCTGGGTAAGCAGGATAACAACCCTTCTCACCATTTCCTAGGCTAGACCCAATTAACAACCATATTCTAATAAGTTGTGCATGTACCTAAAATAATTACATTTAGTCAACATATTGTTGATTAGGGAGGCATTAGCTTGCACCAACCTATTCAAGTATTTTGTTCAATGTTTTGACTCTGATAAATTTAAGATTACATACCCTAATTATGAATGAAAAATATAAAATGATCATAGTCTAAACTTTATATGAATTGGCTCTTCTTCGACCACTCAAAATAATGTGAAGAGAAAAAAAAAACAACAACAATTTTGAATAATCAAAATTTATAATTTCAACAAAAATTTATAACCGAATTCTAATAATATCAAATCATAAAAATATTAAAATCATAAAATATTTAACCCTCTTTATAATAAATTTTTTATTGTACCTTATAAAAAAATCAATTAAAAACCAAATTGAGAAAATTTATTCAAATAAATGAAAAAGTTTTTCCCAAAATGAATTAGAAAGATTTTACATTTACCTTGTGTTAGCTTTTCCTTGATCTTTATATTGTCTAGCTATAGTAAATACTTTGTTTCATGAAGATGATGGGCCCATACATTGAAAAATTAAAACATCTCTCATTATTAAAAAAGCACCAACATTTGGAATGCATAAATATAGCCATTTAAACCCATAATGATTGGTTGTTTTAAGAACATGAATACATAAATGTAAACTTGATGTGGAACCAAATGTCTATTTAAAAAAAAAAATGAAAAAAAAAACACAGTAACTTATTGTATCACTTTTTTGTAAAACAAGTGTTGCAGGACAACGTAGTCCTTGCCGAAACGTTTTAAACTTACCTTAGTGTTAGTGTTTTTAAGGAATATTGTGAACGTTTTAATCAATTGATCCCTCTTGGATTCAACATAAAGGTGTATGTGCCTTTGACTAGAAATAGATTCAGAGGATATGAAAGGAAAATAATTGATTGAATTGCTTGATATGCAAATAACTTGATACTCTAGGATAATAGTTAAAACTTCATTCTGAGTTGACATAAGTTGAACCCCACACCATCGATTCACTCCACCTATAGCCAGTTAGCTACCACATTCGATAGAAATTTCTTATACAGAAATCAAGACTCCATGGGAATCTACACCTAAAGCTCTAATATCATAATAAAAGTTTGGGCAGAACATAATATTTATAACAAACTACATAAGACAGATGGTTGTCAATCTAACAAAAACTTACACCTTAAGCTCTGACACCATGTTAAAACTTAAAAGTTTGATTAGAACAAAATAATTATAACAAACTTTAAAAATATAAGACATATGGTTGTCAATCTAACAAAAACTAGCACAGATTATCAAACACAATACAAGATGAAATACTCAAACGAATAAACAAAAATCTTTGTATTGATGTGTAAATGAGCTACTATGTATTGAGATGATCAAAACATGTTATTGTCTCTAGCTTCGTTGGAAATGAAACCCTTGCCTCTGCCACTGAGACAATAATAGTCTGCCAATCGAGCCCTGCTCTCCCACTGAAACTGCTCTGAATACTAAGCATTATGCCCCGGATGTGATTACATTTCCAAACTTTTTAGCTCTAAACTTTCAACCAGAGAAACATATATTTATTTGAACAATTTTTTTGCAATCAAAGAATCATGAAGGGCAACCATCTTCTCCTCCCAAAAAACCAAAAGAGGAAACATTAGGGGAAATACACAGACCGTCTAAACATTAGGGTACAAATTTTAATAGCTATGGGATCCAATCCCATAGAAATTACATCATGGTTGGTTGGATAGTTGATAAGGAAAACACCTTGCAACAAAGGAAAAGTTGTTTAAGACCATTCCTAGTAAATGTTAGAACCATGAATTTTGCACCAAGTATTATGTCAACATTCTCTTTTGTAAATCAATTACATATAGAATCAATGCCAATCATATCTCCAATAGTAGCAAATGGCGTAAATTTTGTGTAGTAATTATAGTATCTGTAAAATCAACAATCTCTGGTGGAAGTGCCTCCAAGTTTGTGGCTTTCGGCTTGCAGACTTATTAAATGAAAAACCTAGATTATTGAATAAGAAACCTAGATTATTGAATGAAAAATGCATTTTTCCAGGACTCTGTCATTGGTGCAACAATAAGACTTCTAAATATAAAGCCAATGGTAATCTAAACAAATGCATTTAGTTTTTTTATTTAATTGGAAAAATACAAAACATTATAAAAAGAAACTTACGATAAGAGAAAATATTTAAAAGTCAACCCAAATTAATTCCTATCCAACGTCAAAATCATCGCTATAGTCCCCTGACAAGGACTATTAAGTAAAATGTCCACTAAAAACTCATTAACCAATCTGAACTGTTGACGAAAAAGTCTCTTAAAATTTTTGACATGGAAATCTTTATAATTTGGGAAAAAATATTTTACTTTTTTATGTAAAATGATAAGAAATCGTGTAAATTCCCAAGTCCATATTATAGTGACCTTACAAAAACAACATAAAATGCCTAACTATAGCAAACTCAAATAGAGAAAAACTATGATTTTCACTCATACTAGACTAGACTTCACTCAACATGACTAGTATACTTGGTAAGTGTAACCCTTCATGAACATTTCCTCCAACTTTGTAGACTTGCCTTCAAAAAAGCATTTTCCAAGTTGTGCAAGAGAATAAGCCTTTGCCTGAACCAATAACATCTTCTAGGCTACGTCCACATTTTGGGCATGCCACTACATGTCTTTAGGCATGTGTTTTGCATTGCACGAGCATATGAGAATAATACATGCCATGTTTGGTGCCCGGTCCATATCCTTCAAGTTCAACTTGGCCTCCACCTCAGATTTCCCACCAAATAAGAAATATAACAAAACCAAAACATCACTACACATGGAATTTTAAAAAGGACTTGATATAATATAAAATATGTATACATATTTATTTAAGGCATACCATGATACTAGTAACAACCAATGCAACTCTTCTTCGGATAAGGTCAAGGATATATTGAGAAAAAATTCTTGGGGTGGCCCTGTCCTTGCACTTGGAACCAAGAGTGACCATGCTTGGATTTAGCAGAATGATTTTGAACATTAGGTTGTTCTTTGCTAGGTAAAAGAACAACTCAGACCACACCTTCAATGCTACTTAAAAATTCCTCTCAATATCATGGTCTCCATCCAACAAGAACTTCGACTCCATTATGGAAACTAGGTCATTGTCCTACGGTGATGTATTGTTAGCAGAATTGTCATCTAATATGGTAGAAGGAAATAAAAAATGCTAATCTGGCATGGCAAGGAAAACAAATGTCAATGAAAATGAAGATAAGAACGTATTTTACATGAGAAATTTCTACATAGCGAGTGAGACCCCATGTGGTTCTTTCATAGCTAGTGTGGAGGGGTTGTTAAGGCAACGCTTAAATGGATGAAAAAGAATGGAAACACCAATGGTGTTATGTGTAAACTCATCAACGTTTCTTATAACACCTTATCAACTTTGATTACAATGTTTAAGACCCTGATTACAACATCTCATTGATGTTGATGAGGTGTTTCAATCGATACAAACAATATTGAGTAAGACAAGTAAAACTAAGGTAATGAACATGAAGATCGAATAAGAACATTGAGCGATACACACACCAAGGGAAATGAAAAAATAGTGTAACTTACCATTTGACAAAGTGGGCGCTCTACTGATAATATGCACCTCAATGCAAGGTCATTTAGGCCTTGGCACTAAATTCATCATTTGAGCCAACTAAAGGAACCAAACCCTGAACAATCTAATCCTGCAGTTAATTTCAAGAATGATTTATATAATTTCTTTTATAGGAAGTGTAAACAAGTGGAGTAAACCTTCTCAAGTTTGATGATATGGCTATGTCTTACTGCACATGGATATATACCATCTTCTTGCTATCGATGGTGAACTCATAAAGGGTCTCCGCGAAGAGAATGCCACCGGAGATGTACTATCCGAGGTCGAGAGCATTGACATTTAGCTGTCTATATTCCCGATGGTTCACCTCCATGTTCTTCAGTCCAATGGATGCCAGTGGTTTGTCACAGGTGGCATTCTACTCATCCATTGCCAAGATGCTTCTTCCAGGAGGCGCCACTTTCTTCCACGCTAAACTAAAATTTACATGCCCAACGATTACTAAACACAGGAAAGAAATAATTATTTACCATTAGGCTTAATTTTCCACCTTCGTTCTTAAAATACACAAATTTCTATGTAACTTCCTTAATGCTCTTTCAAAAAGGACAACAATTTTAAACGATGTCATAATTAATCAACTGGAGAATGAATCGAATCGATGTCAACTAACTTTAAACTTTGGTCTAAATAACATTAGCATTAAGGTGGCTTGATTTTTTAATAAGATGAAATGTGATGCTTAAGTTGCATGTTTCACACTTGTAATGTAATATTTTATAAGTAACTGAGAATATTGATCCAGATTTATGAGCAGAAAGAAATGAATAATAGATTGAATACAATAACACAGAGATACAGAGAACAACAACAAATATCTAGTGAACAATAACTTCTATTGAATAAATAAAATAGGTTGAAACTGTAAAACTGCAGAACTAAAAACAACTTTCTCAAATGGTGGTAGCTATCTCTGAGAAGAGATGTGGCTACTATGTGCATCCATCCGAGTATAATGATTGCAATGAGGCTCAAGAGGCCTTTTTAACATTACTCATGAATTCCAAAACCCTAGACATAAAAAAACCTAACCCTATGAGATGAAACGCCAAAAGTTATGTGGGCCTCAATGGGTAAGTTGGTACCTCAACTTCCCTGGGTCATAACTTTTGCATACGACCTTCGTTTTAGGTGTGTGATATCCTGTTTGAAAGGTATTTTCAAGAAATACACATTATACCTTCAAAATATAACTTTGTCTACAGTTTTACTGTGACAAGACAAAAAAACATTGTTTAGGTCCACAAAACTGCCCTGGAAGTACATAAAGATGTACAGGCATGAAAACTTCCAAAATAAGCCAGTTGGAATAGGTGGGTGCCCACCAATATCCACTTGCATGTTGTGTAGGGATTTAGGATAGCCCTAGAAGTGCAGAACCCACAATTACAAAGAAATGTCATCATTACAGAGAAACATGTTGAACTAAAACTTGTCAAGAGGAGTTAGTTGGAGTTGGTGGGTGGCCACCAATATCCACCTGGTTCAATCCTCTCCCCTTAGGAAGAAATAGTCTCCATTGGATTGAGTACCCCCATCATGTGAGGAAATTTATGTTGAATTTGGCCCTGGGTGAGCCACTTTCCTTGGTGCAGGAGTTGCCCTGCCTTAACAACCCGATAAAGTTGGATCCTCTGCTGGCAAGTGCCCTTGACCTATGTGTCCACTATCTAATCAATAGATTCCTATTCCATCCAGTCAAGGTTGATCTCTTTGGTTTCAATTGTTCTGCAATCTCCGAGGTGTCCAATAATGGTGGAAAATATGGTCGGAGGAGGTCCACATTGAACATTGGGTGCAAGCCAAGTAAGGGGGGAGTGTTGAGATCAAAAGCATTGTCACCCACAACCTTGGTGATAGTGTAAGACCCAAAGTGAAGTGGATAAAGCTTCTGATGGGGCCTTGTAAGGATTTATTTCTGCAAATGTAACCAAACCTTGTCTCTCACCTGAAAAGTGTGTGGTACCCGGTGTTGATCATGGCATTGCATGTACTTAGCATTGGTTTTCTGCAAAATCTCATTTGCATGTTGGTGGATGTGGTGAATCTGCTCAATGAATCTGGTGGCTTTGTCAGCCTCAGACTGACATGGGAAGATTATGTCTGTGTGGTTTCAATAGTTAATGCAACATCAATGGGACCCGAGGGTTGGAATCCCAACCCCACCTGAAATGGGCTACCGTCAGTGGAGCTACGAAGATCCCTTTTGTAGTTGTGTTGAACATAGGGAAGACTCCCATCCCATGTATGCATATTCTTAGATTTATACATGTGCAGAATGTGCACAATCATCTGATTAACGACCTATATTTGGCCATCGGTTTGAGGGTGGAAGGAAGTGGATTTAGTGAGCTTGCAGGTGTCCAATAGTGACTAGAGACTTGACCAAAATGTATTGAGGAACCTGTTGTCTCGATCGGAGATGATGGTCCGTGGTATCCAAAAATGGATCCACACTCGTTCGAAGAAGAGTTTGGTAGTATCTGTCACTCTGATGCTCTTCTTGCAGGCTGCGAGAATGACCATCTTTGAAAATTGATCAACCACCACAAATACACAATCATTTCCTTGTTTGGTGGACGGAAGGCCAGACATGTAATCCATCGATATGGATTCCCAAGGCCTCTCGGGAGTAGGAAGACGGGTGTAAAATCCTTGCTTCTTGATGGATGGCTTGGAAATGGCACATGAAATGCAAGATATAATATACTTGCTGACGTCCTGTTGAAGTTTTGGCCAACAAAAATGTTTCTATAGAATGACCACAATTTTATCCATGCCAAAACGTTCTGCCATTCGACTATAGTGATCCTCCCAAATCATCTTTGCACGCTTGCTTGCAGGAACACAGAGGTGGACCAGATGGAATAACACTCCATATTGAATATCAAAATTAGTGACATTCATGTCTGTACCCAAGAGTTGATAGGTGGTGGTGAAGTCAAGATCGCGTTGATAAAGTTGGGGCCACTCAGATGCCTCATGCCCACAAGAATGGAGCATGATGGTGAGTGCAACCACGGGAGGTCGAATGAGGTAGTCAACGACACGATTTCTGCTCCATGTCTTATACTTGGTGTTGAGATGGAACTACTACAGGTATGTGGACCATTTTGATGGAGGTAATTTTGTAACTTCCCTTGTGTTTGTATGAACTAGAAAGGCTTGTGATCAATGTGGATGATTGTCTCCTTTTCCGGAATGTAATGTTTCCATTGATGGCAAGCTTGCATAATGGAATGCATTTCCTTGTCATAAGTGGGGTATTTTCGGACATTATCTGAGAGTGTCTCACTATGGTATGCTACTAGATGGCCATGTTGAGTGAGAACTGTGCCTACAACATAGTCGGACGTGTCAGTCTCAATCTCGAACAATTGTTGCAGATATGGTAAGGAGAGTACTAGAACTTAGCACAAGAAATGCTTCAAATCATCAAATCCTCATTGTTGTGCCTTCCCCCATGCGAACATTTCCCTGCCACCACCCTTGATAACTTGGCTGAGGGCCCATGCAATATGGGAGAATGCCAACATGAACCATCAGTAGAATTTGGCAAGTCCCAAGAAGCTCTGAAGCTTGGTTAGTGTGGTCGGGATTGGCGAGTCATGGATGACTTGGATCTTAGTTGGATCCACATGTACCCCATGCTCATCAACAATGTATCCCAAGTAGTGGACTATGTTCATGCCAAAGGAGCATTTTTCCAAGTTGGAATATATCTTTTGTTGCCGTAGAGTGCTCAAAACATGTTGAATATTTTGCATGTGCTCCTCCCAAGTTCTGTTGAAGATGAGGATGTCATCTAGATTTATGTTGAGTTCATGTCTTGTTTCCTGATTTTTCCTTCCCCTTTCTATTTTCCCAACTTCTTTTTTTTCAAATTTCTTTTCCCTCTTCTACACCTCCCCTTGTTTCCCTCTTTATTTTTTCCCTTCTTCTATCCCTTTCTAGTTACCATACTTAGTTTTATTTTAAAAATCGGCAGGTTCACGGGTTAGTGGATTAGCAGACCTTCATCTCCATCCACTTTCCTATGTCATAAGTCTGAACGATCACCCTGCTACATTACACTTAGCCATTTTTTCAACTTTGTGGGTTCGTGGGTTCAAGCCCTCATCGTCCAAGTTCCATGATCTCCACTTTTCACCCAAAGTTCTTTGATCTACATTGTGATCATTAGATTTTTCATGGGTGCCAAGCCCCTGAGTATTTTATTTCTCCTGCATGCAAGTCCGATCGACCACCTTTCTACACTTAACTTATTTTTTATCATCTATAACCGTGGGTTCACAGGTTCCCAGGTTGGCGGGTTCATGAAAAGTTCCATATTCAAAATTTCTCTCATCCGTCCCCCTCATTCTTGTGCTTTTCCCAATATGAATTAAGTATTGTTTAATGCTAACAATTGTTGTGCAAGCTCTGAAAATATCATCATTAATGGTGAAAGGCCCGAGGAATTCTCATTAAATTGCATTAAATCTCAATTTTCCAAGGGATTATATTATCATCGTCTCTCCGAAAATATTTATTTCAAGTTATTATCCGACTGAAGAAATACTCCTATCAACCTATGGAAGCGTCATCTAGACAGTATTTTTGTGGTGATACTTTAAATATCTTTGGTCGTGAAGACCATGACTTTCAGTGATCTAGAGCATATTCATATTATTCCTCTTCTCCTGCAAAGAAAGACGTAATTTGGGCATCCAGAATCGCTCGTGCAGGGTGTGTTCCTGATATTTTTTACTGTAAAGAACTTGTTGCATGGTGCGTGGAGAATTACGTGCCAAACCAGAGAATTATACACTCCAAGATCATTCTTTGATTTCTCTTTCATTGCAAGTTTTTTGCAAGATGTTGAAGCTCCCAGAGTCAAGGCTTACCTTCAAAGGAGAAGAATGCATAATTTTTTTGAAGAAATATAACAATGGGCTTGACATCCTACCTGAATATTTGGAGAATCCTGCGTCTATTCCAGAAAACATAACCAGGATCCAGATCAAGTCTTTCAAAAACCCCTATCGAGTAATTGTGTGGTTGTTTACTAGGTTGACAGGTTAGGAAAGCACTACTACTATCTCTCGCATGATTTTATATATTTTATATTTTACAGTGAAAGAACATGCCATCTTTGACTGGGGAAAATTGGTTTCTATTGAAATCTCATCCCAGATATCACACTACAAAAAGGAAAAAAAAAATATTTATGGCTTCCTATCTGATATTTGTTATAGTGTATTATTGTCAATTTCTAAACTTGACCATAAGTAAGAGGGTGAACCGTGAAATAGATCCAGTTACCTTCTGTGACCAGGCACTATGGAGACATAAGACCCCTCTGTAATTTTATGAAGTTTATAATGATTTTGTCTCAGTCTTCAAAAGATTGTTGTTGGGTGAAAATACTTCAAGGATATCTGATTAGGCTAACATATTCTTAGAGAAAAAAGGAACGATAGAGAAAATGGAGAATCACAGTGTCATAAGGATATTTTTTTCCAAAGAAATTCCTTCTTTTCTCCCGTATCATGGATCTGTCAAATTATTCATTATAGAGGTGGAAAGGAAATACAACTTTTGTCTACATTTTTTCCATGAAAAAAAGAAAAAGTAATTTATACCCTTACCATGGAAAATTGGAGATTTCATGTTTAGAAACATAAATAAAATTGACGAGTTTGCAAATCATTTCAACAATGTGAATTCAAAGTATGCTGAAAGGATAAAGGTCTTTGATCCTAACAAAATCTTTCTAGAACACATGATTTTGGTGGGATTCAGTAACTCGTTCATCCAGGCTATCTTGAATGAAGAAGAAGAAGGTAACAACCAAAGTACTCATGTACATGATGCTGGTGACCTAGAAACAGTACTCAGTACTAATGAGTTTTATAAGCAAAAGGGAAAGGGTCCCAGTGAAAGGAGTGCCCAGTCTCCAGTTGTTACTCCCAAAAATACCACATCTCGTAGAAATGCTCCAACGGCTCACCCAATTAGAAATATTTTCAACAGTAGTTCAAGTGGAAGAGGAGACAAGAATCATCCCCTTGGGAAAATCGAAAATTCACATAAGCTCCCTGTGAGAAATAAAAGGAAGAACTTAGTACAAGAGGAAGAGGATAATATAATAGAAAATGAAATCCAAATATTTTCTCTAGATGACATGGAGCTAGAGGTAGATATTGAGAAAATATTTCCTGCGATGGAACAACCAGAAAATATGAATCAAAAAAATCCTTTATTGGAATTCGATGCAAATGAGACCTTTAGTGAAGAGGAATCCTTCACTTTTCAAAGTGTTGTTTTTGATAAGGAGTCTAAAAAGTTGATTGTAGAAAGAGATGACTAGAAAAATAAAAAGGGAAAATCTCGCTCAGAGGTCGACCTGAAGGACATGCGGTCGTCCCAAATTTCTAAAATCCACAAGGCAACTGGGGATTCTCTCGACGATTCTATTGATGGTCTGGAAGTTGAAAATGTTAAGTTAAAAGAAAGGATCAGGGAATTGGAAAATACCTTAATGCCTCTTCCAATCCTAGCAAGTCCTTTGTCAATGGTTAAACCAACTACACCCACCATTAAGTTGAAAGGATCTTCAAGTTTACTCACAACAGTCTGAAGTTATGTGGAGAAAAACATTAAAAAGAGAATTCCACTAACAATAGAAGCATGAGAGGTATCAAAAAATATTGTTTCTTTCAGCTCAAGGGCACATGTCTTTCATGAGTATTTGCAAGTTGATTTAAAGAATGAAGAAGGTTTCTACGCTGATATTTTCTTTCCATTTGGAATTAAAGTCTCAAACATGACAGAATTGAAAAGAAGAGAAGAAGATTTTCCTTCTCCAAGTCGAATAAAACAACTAAATGCTTGTTGGAAAGAAAAGATCAAGAATTTGAATAACATTGTCCCAGCATGCAACAAATCCATACTAAAAAGAGAAGAATTTTTCAAAAGACTCACGTAGATAGTGTTGATACTGAGAGGGGGGTGAATCCGTATCAAGTACAATTTAAAAACCTTTTTCAACTTATACTTAAACCATTCAATAATATCCAATTAGCAATGAACAATAGTATAAGAGTTACACCAATACACCACAATACACCATGCACAATATATGAGAAATAATCAATAGTTTTTGTTCAAGGGAAGTAATGACTTCC
>JZKD02S1357033.1:251420-272189 GCA_000966675.3 Picea glauca | reverse complement strand
GCGCTCCCAACCCCTAACTACCAAAGCCATGGGCATATGGGTAAGCACCCGAAACCATGGGCTAACCATTTAAAAAAAAAAAAAAATTCCCCCCGCACGCAAAGAGGCAAGGTCACATGGTAATACAAATAAAACCGTGGCTAACCCCATTTGAAATCCGAATTCGCGCGCTCTCCGTGACAAAGGGTCATATGGGCGGACATGTGAAATCGGGGGCTAGGGTTAAGCCCTAGCCCGAACCCCCGCGCCAACTATTAAACAATGTAAATTTAAATACATATAAATGCATATATATGTCAAGGAACAATGTATGGTGTGCCGGTTGGGTGGCCATTGCCAAAATGTTGCATGCATGTGGAGGTCGTGGGGTCGAGTCCGGTGGACTCCATAAAAGTTTTATACAACCAACCAATAACAGGGTGTCACGTGGCAGCCCACGACTGGGCCACATGGCACCAAACCACTTGACCATAAGATGCCACATGTCACAAATTGATTCATCCAAACTACCAACTCAGCACATGCCATGTGTCGTACAGCCCTGCCTATTCAGCTCTTCCACGTCATCTGTACAGACTGTACAGTCAGCAAATTTTTTTGCCTGTTTGACGATTCAAACAAAACGCGATATCTCTCTCATCCGACGTCCGTTTGAACCCAAACAAGTTGTGTTGGATTCATGACAACGAGGGATACATACTCGTTTGTTTTGAGGCAATTCTAAGAACTTTTATTTTTGAGCTAAATTTTGACCCTTGATCCAGATTCTGATCACCCCTTCACCTACATCTGTGAGTGGAAGAGGTGCTCACCTTCCTTAGGATCCTCTAGTTCCTCTAACTAGACCTTTAAGGTCGTGATAACATTCATTTTCACATCGGTCTTCCATTCCCCTATCGATGGGATTTGATGGCATCGAGGATAAATCAAATTCTCCGGCTTTAAGCTCAACTAATAACAAACGAAATGAAATCAATGGAAAAAAGGGTCATCGAGAAAAGGTTCACTTGCTCAACGAACCTATGGTTGTTGAACAATATATAGAGGGTATCATTCAATCATTGAACAAAGGAAAGACTAACACATCGAGAAAGAGGAGAACTCGTGTGTCAAGAAAATAAGGGACACATGTCAATAAAGAGAATGCCATGGGAAAGTCGTTGTTATACTAGGCCAAGAGTGTGTAGAGTGTATGATTTTTTCATATCAATGTTGTGCATGGAAGTAGGTAGCTAAGACAATAGAGAGGCAATGACACCCCATTAACACATATGTGGAACAAACAACCATTTCCATGTAGCATCGAGGCCCGAAACATGAAAGTGCACATTAGTGCCTTTTCCCATAGTGAGTAATAAATGAACAAAGTAGGGGTCCTACTTATAATCCTCTCCATAGGAAGGAGTGCATGAGGATAATAGAGAAACACATGATATAATCATTTGTGTAGATTCTCCTATACCTAGGATGACCAGCGATGTGCTTGCAACCATTGTAATCTTGAGGGAAAAGAGGATCTCCCAATTACCATTTTTTAATTAGCCATCATGGATATCACCTCTCTCTTACAATGAAATAAAGGGGCCACCCATGAATCTACCAAAATATTAAACATTACTATGGGAAGATTGTGGAGGGTTCCAAAAATTTGTCCATGAAAGGTACTAGATTTTAATAAAGTGCTCATGTATTTTATGAGAAAATATATCATAGGAGTATGTAAGCTCACAAATTGAAATGGGTATTGCATACAAAGCTAGAATTACAAGGACTAGGTAGGTCAGAATTCGCATATCTTCCACATAAGGATGAATGTACGATTAATCAACATTAATATGTCCATATCTCCTGAAGTTGTTTGTAAGAAAGAATTCTTCATTTCCTTGATGTGAAGTAATCAAGGGGACCATAGATCTTGGGGAAATCTGATGGTCAATGAGATTTTGTCTGACACCCTCCCACCAACCATCCAAAATATCATAAGTTATTGATCTATGATAGATTGGAAGGTGACTTTGCTTCTAACACAAAATTAGTTGGAAGGTTCTATGTTATCTCATTGTGGATAACTAATGGAGGATCCCTTAGACCCCATTAGCATCGTGCTACCACTGAAGGATTTATAATGGAGGTGCTCAACATGTTTCTTGTAGGAATTGAACCTGGGTAAGCAGGATAACAATCCTTCTCACCACTACCTAAGCTATATCCAATTGACAATCATATTCTAATAAGTTGTGCATGTACCTAAAATAATTACTTTTAGACAACATATTGTTGATTAGGGAAGCATTAGCTTGCACCAACCCATTCAAGTATTTTGTTCAATGTTTTGACTTTGATAAATTTAAGATTACATACCCTAATTATGAATGAAATATATAAAATGGTCGTAGTCTAAACATTATATGAATTGGCTCTTCTCTGACCACTCAAAATAATGCGAAGAGAAAAAAAAAAACAATTTTGAATAATCAAAATTTATAATTTCAACAAAAATTTATAAGCGAATTCTAATAATATCAAATCATAAAAATTTTAAAATCATAAAATATTTAACTCTCTTTATAATAAAATTTTTACTGTACCTTATAAAAAAATCAATTAAAAACCAAATTGAGAAAATTTATTCAAATAAATGAAAAAGTTTTTCCCAAAATGAATTAGAAAGATTTTACATTTACCTTGTGTTAGCTTTTCCTTGATCTTTATATTGTCTATCTCTAGTAAATACTTTGTTTCATGAAGATGATGGGCCCATACATTGAAAAATTAAAACATCTCGCATTATTAAAAAAGCACCAATATTTGGAATGTATAAATGTAGCCATTTAAACCATAATGATTGGTTGTTTCAAGCACATGAATACATAAATGTAAACTTGATGTGGAACCAAATGTCCATTTAAAAAAAAAATGAAAAAAAAACACGGTAACTTATTGTATCACTTTCTTGTAAAACAAGTGTTGCATGACAGTGTAGTTGATGCAGGAGCATCGTAAGCAGTCAAGCAAGTGTGGAGGCGAAGGACAGCTAGAGAGCGCAACACACATTCCTCACGTTTTGAAATATTTTGAAATTTTAAAGGAGCGGTGTTAATATAATAGCTAGTAGGTGTACTTTGCATTTATATCTTGGAGGTTGTAAACAGATCTTGAGTGATTTCTCTCATCTATAGAAAGTTAAGGCATTTAAGCCCTATTAATGGAAGTAGGTAGATTTGAATGATAGATTAGAGAGTTTTTGGAAGTAGGAGGGAAAAACAACTATAGACACCCTCGTCTTTGTATCATTGTAACATTATGAACATTTTCATAGAGCGGAAGAAGAGAGTTGTAGCAGAGAGTTGTAGAGGAGAACCCATGTACAAAAGATTTGAATTAATATATGGAGCTTTGAATTAGACTCATGGTGTTATGATGTCTTTTGTGTATACATGTTGAATGGTATGTTGATAGTTTCTTTAATATCTTTGTTATGCATTTGTTTTAATATTGTGTGTATGTATGATTTCATGTTGGATATTTGAAGTCTGAGAGAAAGAGAGAGAATGAGTTTCAATTGTTTCTCTTCCTGAGAGAGAGAGAGTTCCTGCAAGGAGTGCGTTGACGAAGGTTCAGAGTTTATCTCAGAAAGCTCAGGAGGGCTACCGTTGTTCTCATTCCATCAGAAGTGCAAGTGAAGCACATAAGCTGTGCAAGGTGTGTGCAGGCTAGTTGAAAGCTTAGAACTTATCAACCAAGGGGAGAGTTGAAGGACTGTTGTTGCAGGAGGTGCACAGAGTCGAAGAAATCAAATACTTAGAAGTATTTGAATGTCTGCCGCAAGGAGTGCGCACAGGTATCTTATTGAAGACTTGAGTTGGCAAGTAAAAGCTCGAGGAGGGATAGTGCCTTTGAAGTATTCAAGGGTAGACATGATATAAATTATCTCACAGAAGTAAAGCTCAGGAGGGAGAACGTTGATCTGTCTCGTAGAAGCCATTGAGGAGGAAACGAGTGGTCAAAATTCTCTGTGGAGAATTCACAAAGTCACGAGGGCCATAGGATCCAGAGAATTTGTAGGGTGATTAGAGGCAGGCGAACTCATCACTCTAGGATCCAGAATCGACGTGGACCGTTGATCGTGATTTGCACAAGACGTCAGATCATTTCGGTATTTTGGGGATCCTGACGACAAGGAGTTGAGAGCAGTGGAACGAAAGTCCTTAAGTCGCAAGTTGTGATAGGAATTGGTGTGGAGTTTTAGAATTTTGGCACTTCGGGTGTCGGGAAACGGAGGAGGCAACGTTTGGGAGCGAGAGTCCCGAAAGCTGGGAAGAGTGGCAGGTGGCAGGAGTCTGTGTCATAGGTAGAAGACAGTGGAGAAGATAGGTGGCATACTTGTCCCCAAGCGGATTCAAGACTTCGTTGACTGTTTCAGGGTTTGTAGCTTGGAGAGCCGGAAGCCTCACATCAGGATTCGCGAAGACGCGAAGTCCGAAACTCCGAATCGACGAAAATTCCTACGCATCGGGGTTTGACATTTTGGCATTTTCGAAGATGAGAGACTCGACAATAGGGATCGCGAAATTTCGAGACCCGAAGTCTCGAATTAGGGAAGGGTGCGAAGTTGTTGTGACCAAGGAGATTTGGGTTGGCGCCTAGTGTTTGTTCACGCAAGCTCAATTCATAAGGGCCTGTGGATACAATGTGAGCATATGAGATATTCCCCGAGGGAAAATCAAGGAGTCAATCTGACTCAAGGGCAGATTTAGAACGATCCTGTGCGGACCTTGACCGGAGGGTTCGGGGGTCTGCATCAGTAGTCCTTGCCGAAATGCTTTAAACTTACCTTAGTGTTAGTGTTTTTAAGGAAGATTGTGAATGTTTTAATCAGTTGATCCCTCTTGTATTCAACATAAAGGTGTATGTTCCTTTGACTAGAAATAGATTCAGAATATATGAAATGAAAAGAATTGATTGAATTGCTTGATATACAAATAACTTGATACTCTACGATAACAGTTAAAACTTCATTCTGAGTTGACATAAGTTGAAACCCACACCATCGATTTACTCCACCTATAGTCAGTTAGCTACCACAATCGATGGAAATTTCTTATATAGAAATCAAGACTCCATGGGAATCTACACCTAAAGCTCTAATATCATAATAAAAGTTTGGGCAGAACCTAATATTTATAACAAACTACATAAGACAGATGGTTGTCAATCTAACAAAAACTTACACCTTAAGCTCTGACACCATGTTAAAAGTTAAAAGTTTGAGTAGAACAAAATATTTATAACAAACTTTAAATATATAAGACATATGGTTGTCAATCTAACAAAAACTAGCACAGATTATCAAACAGGATACAAGATGAAATACTCAAATGAATAAACAAAAATATTTGTATTGATGTGTAAATGAACTACTGTGTATTGAGATGATCAAAACACATTATTGTCTCTAGCTTCCCTGTAAATGAAACCCTTTCCTCTACCACTGAGAAAATAATAGTCTGCCAACCGAGCCCTGCTCACCCACTGAAACTTCTCTGGATACTAAGCATTATGCCCCGGATGTGATTACATTTCCAAACTTTTTAGCTCTAAACTTTCAACTAGAGAAACATATATTTATTTGAACAATTTCTTTGCAATCAAAGCATTGTGAAGGGAAACCATTTTCTCCTGAAAAAAACCAAAAAGAGGAAACATTAGGGGAAATACACAAACCGTCTAAACATTAGGGTACAAATTTTAACAGCTATGGGATCCAATCCCATAGAAATTATAGCATAGTTGGCTGGATAGTTGATAAGGACAACACCTTGCAACAAAGGAAAAGGTGTTGAAGACTATTCCTAGTAAATGTTGGAACCATGAATTTTTCACCAAGTATTATGTCAACATTCTCTTTTGTAAATCAATTACATATAGAATCAGTGCCAATCATATCTCCAATAGTAGCAAATGGCGTAAAGTTTGTGTAGTAATTATATCATCTAGAAAATTGACAATATTTCGTGGATGTGCCTCCAACTTTGTGGCTTTCAACTTGCAGACTTATTAAATGAAAAAAGTTGATTTTTGAATAAAAAACCTAGATTATTGAATGAAAAATGCATTTTTCTAGGACTTTGTCCTGGGTGAAGAAATAAGACTTATAAATATACAACCAATGGAAATATAAACAAATGCATTTAGTTTTGTTATTTAATTGGAAAAATACAAAACATTATAAAAAACCTTACGATAAGAGAAAATATTTAAAAGTCAACCCAAATTAATTTTCATCCAACGTCAAACTCATCGCTATAGTCCCTCGACAAGGACTAATAATTAAAATGTCCACTAAAAACTCATCAACCAAGCTGAAGTGTTGACGAAAAAGTCTCTTAAAAAGTTTGACATGGAAATCTTTATAATTTGGGAAAAAATATTTTACTTTTTTATGTTAAATGATAACAAATCATGTAAATTCACAAGTCCATATTATAGTGACCTTACAAAAACAACATAAAATGCCTAACTATAGAAAGCTCAAATAGAGAAAAACTATGCTTTTCACTCATACTAGACTAGGTTGCACTCGACATGACTAGTATACTTGGTAAGTGTAAGCCTTCATGAACATTTCCTCCAACTCTGTAGACTTTCCTTCAACAAAGTATTTTCCAAGTTATGCAAGAGAATAATCTTTTGCCTAAACCAACAACATCTTCTAGGTTGCATCCATGTTTTGGGCCTGCCACTACATGTCTTTAGGCATGTGTTTTGTAGTGCATGAGCGTATGAGAATGATATGTGTGATGTTTGGTGCCCGGTCCATCGCCTTCAAGTTCAATGTGGCCTCCACCTTAGATTTACCACCAGATAAGAACTATACCAAAACCAAAACATCACACACATGGAATTTTAAAAAGGACTTGATATAATATAAAATATATCTAGATATTTATTTATGCATACCATGATACTAGTAACAACCAATGCAACTCTTCTTTGGATAAGGTCAAGGATATATTGAGAAAACATTCTTGGGGTGGTCCTGTCCTTACACTTGGAACCAAGGGTGAACATGCTTGGCTTTAGAAGAATTCCTTTAGACATTAGGTTGTTCTCTGCTAGGTAAAAGAACAAATCAGATCACACCTTCAACGCTACTTCAAAATTCCTCTCAATATCATGGTTTCCATCCAACAAGAACTCTGGCTCCATTATGGAAACCGGGTCGTTGTCCTACAATGATGTATTGTTAGCAGAAATGTCATCTAACGTGGTAGAAGGAAATAGAAAACTCTAATCTGGCATGGCAGGGAAAACAAATGTCAAGGAAAATGAAGATAAGAGCGTATTTTACATGAGAAATTTCCACATAGCGAGTGATACCCCATGTGGCTTCTTTCACAGCTAGTGTAGAGGGGTTGTTAAGGAAACACCTAAATAGATGAAAAAGAATGGAAACACCAATGGTTCTATGTGTAAACTAATCAACGTTGCTTATAACACTTGATCAACATTGATTACAATGTTTAATACCATGATTACAACATCTCATTGATGTTGATGAGGTGTTTCACTTGATACAAACAATATTGAGTAAGACAAGTAAAACTAAGGTAATGAACCTGAAGATCGAATAAGAACATTGAGCGATACACGCACCAAGGGAAATGAAAAAATAGTGTAACTTACCATTTGACGAAGCGGGCGCTCTACTAATAATATGCACCTCAATGCAAGGTCATTTAGGCCTTGTCACTAAATTCATCATTTGAGCCAGCTAAAGGAACCAAACCCTTAACAATCTAATACTGCAGTTAATTTCAAGAACGATTTATATAATTTCTTTTATAGTAAGTGTAAACAAGTGGAGTAAACCTTGTCAAGTTTGATGATATGGATATGTCATGTTGCACATGGATATCTACCATCTTCTTGCTATCGATGGTGAACTCATAAAGTGTCTCCTCGAAGAGAATGGCATTGGATATGTACTATTCGAGGTCGAGATCGCTAACATGTACTTGTCTATATTCTCGATGGTTCACCTCCATGTTCTTCATTCCGATGGATACCAGTGGTTTGTCGCAGATAGCGTTCTACTCATCCATCGCCAAGATGCCTCTTCCAAGAAGTGCCACTTTCTTCCACGCAAAACTAAAATTTATATTCCCAATGATTACTAAAAACAGGGAAGAAATAATTATTTACCAATAGGCTTAATTTTCCACCTTCATTCTTAAAATAGACAAATTTCTATGTAAAATCCTTAATGCTCTTTCAAAAAGGACAACAATTTTAAACGATGCCAGAATTAATCAACTGGAGAATGAATTGAATCGACGACGACTAACTTTAAAATTTGTTCTAAATAACGTTAGCATTAAGGTGGATTTATTTTTTAATAAGATGAAATATGATGCTTAAGTTGCATGGTTCATACTTGCAATGTAATATTTTATAAGTAACTGAATTTTGATCCGGATTTATGAGCAGAACGAAATGAATAACAGACTGAATAAAATAAAACAGAGATACGGAGAACAACAACAAATATCCAGTGAACAATAACTTCTATTGAATAAATAAAATAGGTGTAAAATGTAAAACTGCAGAACTGAAAAGAACTTGCTCGAATGGTGGTATCTATCTCTGAGAATAGATGTGGCTACTATGCACATACGTCTGAGCAAAATGATTACAATGAGGCTCGAGAGACATTTTTAGCATTACTTATGAATGAAAAAACCCTAGACATCCAAAAACCTAACCCTAGGAGATGAAACGCCAAAAGTTATGTGGGCCTCAATGGGTAAGTTGGTACCTCAACTCCCCTGGGTTGTAAATTTTGCATATGACCTTCGTTTTAGGCGTGTGATAGCCCATTGGAAAGGTCTTTTCGAGAAATACACATTGTATCCTCAAAATCTGACTCTGTCTATAGTTTGATTGTGAAAATCCAAAAAAACATTGTTTAGGGCCACAAAATGGCCCTAGAAGTACAGAAAGATGTACTAACATCACAAATTCCAAAATAAACCAGTTGGAATAGGTGGGCAGCCACAAATATCCAGTTGGATGTTGTGTAGGGCCTTAGGATAGCCTTGAAAGTGTAGAACCCACAATTAAAAATAAATTTCATCATTAGAGAGAAATGTGTTGAACTAAAAATTGTCAAGAGGATTCAGTTGGAGTTGGTGGATGGCCACCAATATCCACCTGTTCTAGTCCTCCCCCCTTATGAAGAAATGGTCTCCATTGCATTGAGTACCCCCATCAGGTGAGGATTTTTTTTTTGAATTTGGCCCTGGGTGAGCCACTTTCCTTGGTGTAGGAGTTGTCATGCCTTGACAACCCGATAAAGATGGATCCTCTGTTGGAGAGTGCCCTTGACCTGTGTGTCCATTATCTGATCAGTAGATTCTTATTCCACGCAATTAGGGTTGATCTCTTTTGGTGTCAATTGTTCTGTGATATTTGAGGTGTCCAATGATGGTGGAAAATATGGCCAGAGGAGGTCCACATTGAACACTAGGTGCAATCCAAGTAAGGGGGGAGTGTTGAGCTCAAAATCATTGTCACCCACAACCTTGGTGATAGTGTAAGGCCCATAATGAAGTTGAAAAATGTTTTGATGGGGCCCTGTAAGGAGTTATTTTTTCAAATGTAACCAGACCTTGTCTCCCATCTAAAACTTGTGTGGTACCCATTGTTAATCATGGCATTTCTTGTACTTAGCATTGGATTTCTACAAAATCTCATGGACCTGTTGGCCGATGTGTTGAATTCACTCAATGAATTTGGTGGCTTTTTTAGCCTCAGACTAAACATGGGAATATTTTTTCTGTGTGGTTTCAATAGGTAGTGCAACGGGACCCAACGGTTGGAATCTCAACCCCACCTGAAATGGGCTATGGCCAATGGAGATATGGAGATCCCTGTTGTAGTTGTGTTGAACATAGGGAAGATTCTCATACCATGTACACAGATTCGTAGAGTTATACATGCGCATGATGTGCACAATCCTTCAACTGATGACCTATGTTTGGCCATTGGTTTGAGGGTGGAAGGAAGTGGATTTAGTGAGCTTGGTGTCCAATAGTGACTAAAGACTCAACCAAAATATGTTGAGGAACCTGTTGTCCCAATCAGAGATGATGGTCTGTGGTATCCCAAAATGGACCCACACTCATTCGAAGAAGAGCTTGAAAGTATCTGTCACTATGACGCTCTTCTTGCAGGTTGTGAGAATGACCATCTTTGAAAATCGATCAACCACCACAAATACACAATCATTGCCTTGCTTGGTGGACGGAAGGCCAGACATGTAATCCATAGAGATGGATTCCCAAGGCCTGTCGGGAGTAGGAAGAGGGGTGTACAAGCCTTTCTTCTTGATGGATGGCTTGGAAATGGCACATGCAATGCAAGATATGATATACTTGTTGATGTCATGTCGAATTTTTGGCTAACAAAAATGTTTCTATAGAACGACCACAATTTTATCCACTCCAAAATTTCTTGCCATCTGACTGTAGTGAGCCTCCCAAATCATCTTTGCACGCTTTCTTGCAAGAACACATAAGTGGCTCAGATGGCATAACAGTCCATCCTGAATGTCAAAATTGGTGATATTTGTGTCTATACCTAAGAGATGATAGGTGGTGTCAAAGTCAGGATCTCGTTGATAAAGTTGGGGCCACTCAGATGCCTCATGCCCACAAGAATGGAGGACGGTGGTGAGTGCAACCGCGGGAGGTTGAATGAGGTAGTCAGTGACACATTTTGTGCTCCATGTCTTATACTTGATGTTGAGATGGAACTGTTGCAGGTATGTGGACCACTTTTCATGGTGATCATTTTACAACTTTCCATGTGTCTGTATGAACTGCAAAGGCTTGTGATCAGTGTGAATGATTGTCTCCTTTCCCAGAATGTAATTTTTCCATTGATGGCAGGCTTGCATAATGGAATACATTTCCTTGTCATAGGTGGGGTATTTCCAGATGGTATCTGAGAGTGTCTCACCATGGTATGCTACTATATGACCGTCCTGAGTGAGAACTGCACCTACAACATAGTTATATGCATCAGTCTCAATCTCGAACAATTGTTGCAGATCGGGTAAGGATAGTACTGGAGTTGAGAAGAAGCGATGCTTCAGATCATCAAATGTTCATTGTTGTGCCTTCCCCCATGAGAAATTTTCCCTGTCACCGCCCTTGATAACTTGGTTGAGGGCCCATGCAATATGGGAGAATCCCAACACGAACCGTCGGTAGAATTTGGCAAGCCCCAAGAAGCTTTGAAGCTCGGTTAGTGTGGTTAGGGATGGCCAATCATGGATGACTTGGATCTTAGCTAGATCCACATGTACCCCATGCTCATCAACAATGTATCCCAAGTAGTGGACCATGTTCATTCCAAAGGAGCATTTTTCCCAAGTTGGGATATATCTTCTGTTGCCGCAGAGTGCTCAAAACCTGTTGAATATGGTGCATGTGCTCCTCCCAAGTTTTGTTGAAGATGAGGATGTCATCCAGATATATGTTGAGGTCATGTATTGTTTCCATATTTTTCCTTCCCCTTTCTATTTTCCCAACTTCTTCTTTTTTCCATTTCTTTTCCCTCTTCTACACCTCCCCTTATTTCCCTCTTTATTTTTCCCCTTATTCTATCCCTTTCTAGCTACCATACTTAGTCGTATTTAAAAAATCGACAGGTTCGTGGGTTAGTGGATTGGAAGACCTTCATCTCCATCCAATGTCCTATGTCATAAGTCTAAATGAAAACCCTGTTACATTACACTTATCCATTTCTTCCAACTTCATGGGTTAGTGGGTTCAATCCCTCATCCTCCAAGTTTTGTGACCTCCACTTTGCACCCAAAGTTTTGTGATCTACATTTTGACCATCAGATTTGTCGTGGGTGCCAAGCCCCTAAGTTTATTATTTCTCCTGCATGCAAGTCCGACTGATCGCCTTTCTACACTTAACTTATTTTTGATAATCCATAACCGCGGGTTCATAGGTTCCCGGGTTGGTGGGTTCATGAAAGTTCCATATTCAAAATTGCTCTCATTCATCCCCGCCATTCTCGTGCTTTTCCCAATATGCATTAAGTATTGTTTAATGCTAACAACTATTGTGCAGGCTCCAAAAATATTGTCATTAATGGTGAAAGGCCCGGGGAATTCTCATTAAATTGCATTAAATCTCAATTTTCCAAGGGATTATATTATCGTCGTCTCTCCGAAAATAATTATTTCAAGTTATTATCCGAATGAATAAATACTCTCATCAACCTCTGGCAACAAAACCTAGATAGTGGTTTTGTGGTGATGCTTTAAATATCTTTGGTTGTGAACATAGGGACTTTTAGTGGTCTAGAGAATATTTATATTATTCCTCTCCTCCTGCCTAGAAAGATGTAATTTGGGCATCCATAATCTCTCACGCAGGGTATGTTCCTAAGATTTTTTACTGTAAAGAACTTGTTCCATTGTGTGTGGAGAATTATGTTCCAAGCCAAAGAATTATACACTCCAAGATCATTCTTCGATTTCCCTTTCACTACAACTTTTTCACAAGATGTTGAATCTCCCAGAGCTGACACTTACCTTCAAAGGAGAAGATTGCAGAGATTTTTTGAAGAAACATAACAATGGGCTTGACCTCCTGCCTTAATATTTGGAGAATCATGCGTCTATTCCATAAAACATAACCAGGATCCAAATCGAGTATTTCAAAAACCCTTATTGAGAAATTGTGTGGTTGTTTACCAGGTTGACGAGTCAAGAAAGCATTGCTACTATCTCTCGCATGATTTTATATATTTTATATTTTACATTTTACAGTGAAAGAACATGCCATCTTTGACTGGGGAAAATTGATTTCTATTGAAATCTCATCCCAATTATCAAACTATAAAAAGGACAAAAACATATTTATGGCTTCCTATCTGATATTTTCTTCGGCTTTGGGACTTAAGGACATGTAAATCTACAACCCTCGAAAATAGTTGAAGGCCAAAGTCACGAATCGACAAGGATCGTCGATCTAGGGATTTAGTATGGATCTCTCTCAACCATTAGATTAGGCGTAGGAAGGGAAGCGTTGAGCACTTCTGCAATGTCTTACTTTGAGAGAATAAGAGTGTTCTAGTGTTGAAACTCTCAAATGTCGATCGTCAAAGGGCTAAGCCACATGATGATACTTCGAGGATTAGGAAAAATGTATGTTCAATGTCGAGTACCGAAGCCCCCTTTTTAATTGTATATCTCGGTGGTGGAAGTGAACCATTGATCCCCTCTGTTGTTCGACGATATGAGAATTTGACAATACTTTTGGAACTCGCGTAGTCTGGGAAATTTTGAAGTGCCTAAACCTTTGCTAATGCAGGCCCTTGGCTCCTGCTTTTCATCCCGAGGTCACGAGGAAGACCTCGCTAGTTGGTTCAAGCGAACAATGAGAGATGTAAGTTTCGAGGGAGCTGATTAAGAGGGTTTTTCTTAAGTAAGGGACCGAAAATAAACCAAGGAAAGAGAAAATTTGATGCCCCATCCCTAGAAAGGATAATTAAGGGGTTGGGTGATTAAGAGGGTTTTGCTTAAGTAAAGGACCCGAAATGAACCAGGGAGAGCGAAAATTTGATGCCCCATTCATAGAAAGGATAATTAATGGGTTGGGTGTGTCACAAATTGGTATTAGAGCATGGAAACACCACTTGGCTTGCTTGGGCTCATGCACGAGTCGCATAGAAAAAAATTATTAGAGAAATTATGGGGTAACACCCTACCTTACCCCCCTCTATAAGAAATTTGTCTAAACCTCTACTGAAGAGAGGAATGAAGCCTTCTACTATTGATAGATGTTTTGGAAGTATGCACTATAGGTTGCTAATGTTTCGAAATAAAGAACTGACTTTGCCTTGCAATGATATGTGTTGTTCATGAATTGGTAGATTAGTAACTAAAAAAAAATGTTTTATCAACACTCAAGAAGTTAGTGAACAACAGGAGAACTACAACATAAAGGATGGTGACACATCATGAGTTGGGGGAGATATCCCACAATAGAGAGGAATAATCTGATGAAAGGAGGGTGGTGGAAACCCCTCCAAATTTGGCCAAAACTGTAAGAAGCCTCATGGCAGAAATACAATGTTATAAGGCTAACAATGAAAGGATGATCAAGGA
This sequence comes from Picea glauca, assembly GCA_000966675.3. Taxonomy (NCBI): domain Eukaryota; kingdom Viridiplantae; phylum Streptophyta; class Pinopsida; order Pinales; family Pinaceae; genus Picea; species Picea glauca. Next base: position 257,997 of record JZKD02S1357033.1, on the reverse strand, counting down.
GCAGGAAAAGCAGACAGAAATTAATACAGTCCTACTGCAAAGTACAATGAAAGGATGATCAAGGAGCAGGAAAAGCAGACAGAAATTAATACAGTCCTACTGCAAAGTCTATTAGATATATAAAGGCAACTGCAACATGGTCCATGTACCAGTCATGTGGATAGACATCATACTAAGAAAACTCCAAGTCCACCTGAGATACAGAAGCATGGTCCTGAAAGTGGCCACACCCGGAGGAGCACCTCAAAGAAGGCCCAACATGGAGCCAAGAGACATTCAATGGAATATTCCTCTGGTGAGGATACTGACAACTCCAAGGAATATTCTAGTGGAAAAAATAGTTCCCATTATCGGACGAGAGGAAATAAGAGGAAACATTCCAAGAGTTGTGACCCTGAAGAATTCAAGAAAGCCAAACCACCCACCTTCGATGGAGATATTAAGAAGGGGGAAGAAGCAAAAGTTTGGCTACTCGACTTGAAGAAGTACTTCAGAGTCCATGACTTCTCTGAAAACTTAAAGGCTCAGATAACCATTTTCAACTTGAATGGGAAAACTTCCATTTGGTGGGAGGATCTTAGGGATGTGAAAGGAGTTCATGAGAAGGAATTGTCATGGAAACAATTTGATAAATACTTCAATAAGAAATACCTTTCAAAAAAGTACTTTGATGGAAATAACAAGGAGTTCTATGAGCTCAAGCTAGGACAACTCACCATAGATGAGTATATCAACAAATTTCTTGAGTTGATGAGGTATATTCCCTACATAAAGGATGAAAAGGTAAAGATGCAATGATTTATTAGTGGCTTACCTTAGTCCTACCAGGACATAATTGAGTTTGATGAGCCAAAGACCTTAGAAGATACTATTCAATAAGCAAGGTATTGCTATGAGCAATTCGAGAGTAAGACAGAACCCCATGAAGACTGGAAGAAGAAAAACAATTTGGGATTCAAGAAGAAGGGGTTTAAACCCTTGAAATTTAAGAACCCTGGTAAGAGCTCTAGGATGAGCCTTCTTTCCAAAAGTGTGTATCAACAAAATTTTCCATCCTAGAGTGGAAATAAACCATTCATAGAAATTCCAAGTAAAGATTGATAATAGGAAGAGAGAACCCTTGAAATGTTGGGGTTGTGGAGAGGAACATATGTTGAGGGACTGTCTGCATAGGAAACAAAACCCTGGGAGGGTTTACAACATCCAAAAGGCTACCACAGTCAATGGTGTGGCTAGGAGCCTGCCACAAATTTATGCAGCCTTGGATAATAGACAAGCTGACCACCAAGCTTCAGTGGTGGATATGGAAGGTACAATTTCCAACCATCATGTTTCCATTTTAATTGACCATGGTTCTAATTTAAGTTATGCTTCCCCTCAAACTGTTGAGAAATGTAAATTGAAATAAGTCAAACATGTTAAATCGTGGCTGGTACAACTAACCACTGGAACAAAATGAAAAGTAACATAGGTCATACCAGCATGCCAATTTGTCATGAGTGGGTTTACCACCCAAGTAAACCTACACATACTTCCTCTAGGATCTTATGACATGTTGATTGGCGTGGACTGGTTTGTTGCTCAAAAAACCAAGTTGGATTGGTACAGTAAAACTTTGGAGTATGAAAATGAAGAAGGCAGAAGCGTAACCCTACAAGGGATTCAAAATCTTGTCTCATTGAGACAAATATCAACTCTCCAAGTGAAGAAGTATTGCATAAAGGGATGTCCCTTGTATGCAATACAAGTACTAAACTCTGTTGAGAATGACAAACCCAACCTAGAGGACCATCCCATATTAAGAGAATATAAAGATGTATTCTCAGAAGAGGTACCGGGTCTACCTCCAAGAAGGGATATTGGCTTTTCAATAGAACTTGTACCAGGAGCAGTGCCAATGTCTAGAACACCCTATAGAATGAGTACACCAGAGATAGTTGAGCTCAAATTACAACTGAAGGAGATGTGGGACAAAGGATACATTCAGCCTAGTGTATCTCCATGGGGAGCACCAACCTGGTTTGTGAAAAATAAAGATGGCACACTCAGACTGTGCATAGATTATAGACAACTCAATAAGATGACCATCAAGAATAAGTATCCCTGGTCAAGGATTGATGAATTGTTTGACAAATTAAGGGGTGCTACAATATTCTTCAAGATTGAATTGAGGTATGGATACCATCAAGTCCGAATTAAAGATGAAGACATCCACAAGACAACCTTTAGGACAAGATATGGTCACTATGAATTTGTGGTGGTTCCATTTGGGCTTACCAATGCACCAACCACTTTCATGTGCTTAATGAATAATGTATTCATAAATTTCTTGGATAGATTTGTGTTGGTTTTCATTGATGATATACTAATCTATTCCAAGAATAGGGAAGAGCATGAAGAACATCTCAAGCTAGTACTCCAAGTGCTAAGAGAACATCAACTATATTTTAAGATTAGTAAGTGTGACTTTTTCTAGAAACAAGTCCATTACTTAGGCCATGTTATTTCCGAGGAAGGAATGGCAGTTGATCCTGAAAAAAATTAAATTCATCATGGATTGGCCTAACAAAAAGGATGTATTTGATATCAGATCCGTTATGGGCTTGGCATGATACTATAGGAGATTCATAAAAGGATTCTCCAAGATTGGTTGCCCAATCACCTCCCTTCAAAAAAAGGGGGTTAAATTCATTTGGACATCTAAATGTGAAGAAAGATTTAAAGAGCTGAAATACCTTCTAACCAATGCACCTATACTGAAGATTGCAGACCCAAACAAAGACTTCCTAGTGTGTACAGATGCCTGCAAGGAAGGGCGCGAAGGAGTCCTTATGCAAGAAGGACGTGTGATTTTCTACGAGTCCAGAAAATTGAATGAGCATGACGTCAATTATGTGACCCATGATATGGAATTGGCTACCATAGTACATTCCTTAAAAATGTGGAGGCATTACCTTTTAGGTAGAATATTTGTACTTATGACAGACCATAGTGGATTGAGGTATTTGTTTGACCAACCAAAACTCAATGTGAGACAAGCTAGGTGGATGGATCTCCTTTATGAGTTTGATTTTGAAATCAAACATATCAAAGAGAAGGAGAACAGGGTGGTTGATACCCTTAGTAGAAGTATGGAAGTAGTTCACTTGGCAGTTGTAAACGCCAGTGAATCTGACATCAAAGAGAGGGTCAAAACTGCACAAGAAACAAATGCATTTTTCAAGACTGTGACATCATACCTAAAGCAAGAGCCCTCAGGGATGAAGTATGAAGGTTATCAGATGATTAATGATGACCTGCTGAATTACAAAGGAAAACTACATATCCCAGGTTGTGATGACTTGAAGAGGTTCATAATGGATGAACTACATAAAAGACCATATATTAGTCATCATGGTTATCAGAAAATGATCACGACCACTAGGAAACTATTTTATTGGCCCTGACTGAAAAATGGCATAGTTGATTACTTAGCTAAGTGTATAGAGTGTCATCAAGTCAAGGCAGAGCACCGACACTTAGCAGGGATGTTTCATCCCCTACCAATTCTCGAATGGAAATGGGAAACCAGCTCCATGGATTTCATCACAGGATTACCAAGATCAACCAAACAGGACGATGCCATCATGGTAGTTCTGGACAAACTGAGCAAAACTTCTCACTTCATACCTTTCAAGTCAAATTGCAAGGCAATATATATTGTCAACATATTTATGAAAGAGATATTCAGAATGCATGGCATGCCTAAGGAAATTATATCCGATAGAGATACAAAGTTTACTTCAAGCTTTTGGAAATCTTTGTTTGTTGGTTTTGAAACCAAATTTCTCTTTAGTACAACCTATCACCCTAAAACCGATGGTAAAATAGAGAGGGTAAACCAAGTATTATAAGACATGTTGAGGATGAATGTAATGCATCAACACAAGAAGTGGGAGGAATACCTACCATTGGTACAATTTGCTTACAACAATGGCTATCAAGAGTCATTAAAAATGAGTCCTTTTGAAGCCCTTTATGGAAGGTAATGAAACATTCCAATCAGTTGGAACAACCTAGTAGACAGAGTTACAATCGGGCCAGATATGCTAAAGGAAATGGAACAACAAGTGATTCATATCAGGAAAAATCTAAAGATAGCCCAGGATAGACAAAAGAGCTATGCAGACTTGAAAACGACTCCTAGAGAATTCAAAGCAGGGGATCATGTGTATCTCTGAGTTAGACCCAGGAGAAGCTCCTTGAGGATGGGAGCTTGTTCCAAGATGGCACCCCGGTATTGTGGACCCTTTCAAGTTTTGGATAGAGTGGGACCAATAACCTATTGGCTAGCACTCCCTCCCACAGTGAAGGCACATAATGTTTTCCATGTTTCTTTATTAAATAAGTATGTACATGACTCTAATCATATTATTGATTGGTTTGTGATTTAGGTGGAACTTGAGGGAGAATTCCTAGCAGAACCTCAATGCATAATAGACAGGAAGGAAACCCCACTCAGGAACAAAACCTTTGCACATGTCAAGGTGCAGTGGAAACACTTTGGCCCATATGAGGCTACATGGGAAATTGAGGATTCCATGAGTCATGCATATCCATTTTTGTTTACTTCTATACATACAGAGCACATCGATAGATAGAACATCGAGAACGATGTTCCTTTAAGGGGGAGGGGATTGTAATACCCATGTTTGCCCCAATTTGTAAACATAACTATAACTGGCCAAGAGACTATGGAAGACTAAATGTGTGTGAATGTTTGATTTGATGAACCTTGTATAAAAGGGTCAATGTATGAATTTCTGTAATTAATAGAATTTGAATAGGTGTTGCATAACTACTGAAAAGGGGGGGGTTTTCCAAGATAGACCATGATTCTATGAGAGAGATGGTGAAGGGAAACCCATAATGGTTGAGATGACCCTCACCGGACCAATACCTATTGGGTGTAATTGCTCAACAATCCTCTAACCCAAAAATGAATTACCAGTCAGGCTGGTAGTTGGAAGGCCATCCTCAATAGTTAATGAGGAGATGGGGCAGGGTACCCATCTATAAGGCTTCTAGGCCTGACCATGAATGGGGATTCAGACCCACACAACCTTGTCGAGGAAGATAAGAAAGGAGGTAATTTGGGGGACAGAAACAGATCTGCAGGGTAAAGAAGTAGAGAAAAACACTCTCCCAAGAAGAGCAGTGAGGATACTTCGACTCTAGAGTTGAGAGAAAAGATGAGAATAAATATTGATTTGGATGTAAGAAGCCTAGGTCAGTGTTTCACTACAAGTTGATAAGCAAGGCTGATGACTGACCATGGAAGTGCTTGTGCAGATCTCCTTGCTTGGAGTAGAGAAAACTGATTTCAAATATCCCGTGGGAGGAGGAGAGTAACTTTTGTCCCTGACTGTCATGGAGCAAAGAGAAAGAATCTCTCTCAGAGCACCATGGTCTAGCTAGGGGGTGGCCAGTGGTAAATTCATCAAGAGTGACTGTGCCTATGGTTGGGAGGAAACAGGCACCCCTTTCAGTAGTTGCTTCACATTTACTAGTTCTGATAAGTATTTTCATACTCTGTGTAATATAATGGATGTGATGATGAAATGTTGGTGTTTATGGTTAAGTATTGCAGTATTTGAATAATTATTAGATAGGATCTTTTGCTAATGCAAACTTCTATACTTCATGGTTTTCAATTTATCTCAGTTTTGTTGCTAGATAGTTATGAGATGTCAATCCGCAGGAGAGATGGGGTAGGATTGACTGAAAATTTCTAAGTCTTGCCAACCCTGGGAAGTTTACCTTAGAGGGAATGTCAATTTTGATTTTTTCGGGGAAGGGAATTTTTCCTTTAGACCATTCACCCATATGAATGTGGGCTCATGCCCATGTCCTTAATCCCTTTGCTACAGAAAGGATATTACGCTTAGCCCCTAATATTTTCCAAGAGACCCATGTGACCAAGGTCCAGGAACCCTGCACTAGTTCGAAAGGAGCTAGCTCTTTCGGCTTCAAGACTTCGAGACTTGTAACTCTACAACCCTTGAAAACATCCGAAGGTCGAAGTCGTGAATCGACGAGGACCATCGATCTAGGGATTCAATATGGATCTTTCTCAGCCATTAGATTGGACATAGGAAGGGAAGCGTTAAGCGCTTCAACGATGTCTTACTTCGGGAGAATAAGAGTGGTCCAGCACTGAAACTCTCGAATGCCGTAGTCGCAGAGTTAATCCGGACCGTCGAAACTAGAGGGACATGCGTCCACAAATCCATGGTTATCCGGGAGTCTGTGTATTCAACAATTCAAGAGATTGGCAAGTTTCCCATGAAGGTCTGCAAGCCGGAGTAAATCATGGTCGTAGATGCTATGTTAAGAACCCAATACTGAATACAAAAGCACCACAATAGATATACAAGAACAATATGCAAAATCTCATTTATTACTATCAAACCCTTAAGGTATGGCAACACCATACAATGGATCCTATTATGGAAGGGATCCTCTCCTGTTCACTTACCTCTTCGAGGGGGCATCCTCCTATTGAGCTACCGCTCCAAATACAATACTTCTCTTCATG